>JAFLJL010017627.1:6153-11153 GCA_018398815.1 Conus ventricosus | reverse complement strand
CTCTCTCTCTGTCTCTCTCCCTCTGTCTCTGTCTCTCCCTGTCTCTCTCCCTGTCTCTGTCTCTCTGTGTCTCTCTCTCTGTCTCTCTCTGTGTCTCTCTCTCTGTCTCTCTCTGTCTCTCTCCCTGTCTCTGTCTCTCTCTGTCTCTCTCTCTGTGTCTCTCTCTGACTCTCTCTGTCTGTCTCTCTCTGTCTGTCTGTCTGTCTCTCTCTCTCTCTCTCTCTCTCTCTCTCTCTCTCTCTGTCTCTCTCTCTCTCTCTCTCTCAAACAGACCTTAGGTGTGCACCTGCCTCCGCTGGAAGGCGCAGACAGAGTAACGATCACCTGTCATCTCACACCGTCTCTCTGCATGTCAACGGCAAAGGGTCACGCTTTTAACCCCCCCCCCCTCTCTCTCTCTCCCTGCCGTCCACCCCTCCCTCCCTGCCTCTCTGCCCCACCCCTCCATCCCTTGTCCACTTTCTGTCATCCCCACTCCTTGCCCTGTTGCCCTCTCCCCTTATCCCTACCCCCCCCCTTCCCTGGACCTTTCTTCATCCTTCAGTACCCCCCCCCCCCGCTCCCCCCCCCACCCCCTCCGAGCGGTCCTTGTCTAGACATTTCCAACTGTCCTGCCGCCGTCCCAAAGCAATAAGAATAAAATGAGGATGGAAATGAGGAAGGCGAGGTAGGCCAGTCCTGAACTGTCACAATGGTCAGGGGGATTGGGGGATAGTTGTCCTCCAAGCCCTGGCATAAAACTGTTGGCTTTAGGGGGAGGGGGGAAGGACCTCGCTGATCCTCTCCTCTCCCTCCCACCCCGGCCCCTCTTCCTCGTCCTCCCCTACCCCCTCACACCCCAACCATCATTATTCTCCTCCGTCCCTCAGGTTATGTATGGTTATGTATGAATGATTCAATAAATGAATAGATGAATAAATGAATTTAAGTATAAAGGGTGTTACCTCTCCCCTTTTTCACGTGACCTGTGAATGCTGCAAGTAGCCGCCGTCAACCGATCAATAGATGAACAGTAAATAAGTCAGTTAGTTAGTCCCCCATCTGATCATATGAAAGAATCAATCTATGAGACAGCCAATCATCCGTCTTCGAGAACTGTGGCAACAAGCAAGTGGATCAGTCAGTCATTTTATCTCTCAGCCATTCAGTCAATCATTCAGTCATCTATCGTTCAGTTGCTCAATCAGCCCTATTCTCTCTCTCTCTCTCTCTCTCTCTCTCTCTCTCTCTCTTCTCTCTCTCTCTCTCTCTCTCTCTCTCCCTATTTTTCTCTCTCTCTCTCTCCTCTCTCTCTCTCCTCTCCTCTCTCTCTCTCTCTCTTCTCTGTGTGTGTGTGTGTGTGTGTGTGTGTGTGTGTGTGTGTGTGTGTGTGCGCGCGCGCGCGCGCATGCCCGCATGGATGCCTGGGGCAACGAATACTACAACAACAAGCCGCAATCAATCAATCTATCAATTACTTAATAAATCGATCCAGTCAACCAGTCGTTCAGTTACTCAGTCAGTCAACCTATCTTCTCTCCCGATCCACAGATGCTCCGAGCTCAGTCAGTCAACCTATCTTCTCTCCCGATCCACAGATGCTCCGAGCTCAGTCAGTCAACCCTATTTCTCTCCCGATCCACAGATGCTCCGAGTGATGCGTATTCCATCATCAAGCCACGGTTGATCAGCCAGTCAGGCAGCGACCCAACCCTACAGACAGTGAGTGACCCAACCCTACAGACAGTGACCCAACCCCACAGACAGTGACCCAACCCTACAGGCAGTGACCCAACCCTACAGACAGTGAGTGACCAACCCTACAGACAGTGACCCAACCCTACAGGCAGTGACCCAACCCTACAGACAGTGACCCAACCCTACAGGCAGTGACCCAACCTACAGACAGTGAACCAACCCTACAGGCAGTGACCCAACCCTACAGACAGTGACCCAACCCTACAGGTAGTGACCCAACTCTACAGGCAGTGACCCAACCCTACAGACAGTGAACCAACCATACAGACAGTGAACCAACCATACAGACAGTGACCCAACCCTACAGACAGTGACCCCAAACCCTACAGGCAGTGACCCAAACCCTACAGACAGTGAACCAACCCTACAGACAGTGACCCAACCCCACAGACAGTGACCCAACCCTACAGACAGTGACCCAACCCTACAGGTAGTGACCCAACCCTACCGGTAGTGACCCAACCTACAGACAGTGACCCAACCCTACAGACAGTGAACCAACCCTACAGGTAGTGACCCAACCCTACAGGCAGCGACCCAACCCTACAGACAGCGACCGAACCCTACAGGCAGCGACCCAACCTACAGGCAGTGACCCAACCTGTAGTGACCCAACCCTACAGGCAGTGACCCAACCCTACAGACAGTGACCCCAAAACTACAGGTAGTGACCCAACCCACAGACAGTGACCCCAAACCCCACAGGTAGTGACCCAACCCCACGACGTGAACCAAACCCACAGGCGTGACCCAACCCTACACAGTGACCCCAACCCTACAGGCGTGACCCAACCCCACAGGCGTGACCCCAATGTTGGGCCCCAACCCCCAGGCAGTGACCAACCTACAGACGTGACCCAACCCCCCAGGTAGTACCCCAACCTACAGCAGTAACCCCAAACCTACAGACAGTGACCCCAACCCCCAGACAGTGACCAACCCTAAGGTAGTGCCCCCCCCTACAGGGGCGACCCCCCCAAACCCTAAAGGGAGGACCAACCCCACAGGCAGTGACCCAACCCGTAGTGACCAACCTAAGGGGTGACCCAAAACCCCACAAAAGTGAACCAACCTACAGGCAGTGACCAACCACAGCCCGTGACCCCAACCCCAAGGCAGCGATCCAAACCCCACGGGAGGCCCCCCAAACCCGTGTGACCAACCCTACAGGCAGTGACCCAACCCTACCAGTGCCCCCAAACCCCACAGGTAGTGATCAACCCTACAGACAGTGACCAACCCCACGGCAGTGACCCCCAAACCCCACAGCGGAACCAACCCCACAGGCATGACCCAACCCTCAGAAGGGACCCACCACAGGCGGCCCCCAACCCCACGGCAGTGACCCAAACCTACAGGCAGTGGGCCCCAACCCCACAGACAGTGACCCCCCCCTAAGGCGTGCCCACCCCACAGACAGTGCCCCAAACCCCCAGGCAGTGACCCAAACCCCACAGGCAGTGACCCAACCCTATCTCTTTTGTTCACAGAGGCCTGAAACTAGAATACTGCGGCAAAGCCACAGTGATTCAAACAGTCACAGTCAGGCAGTCAAACAACATACCCTCTCTTTTCCCCGTTCCCTACAGGCCTGGGGCTATGGTGTTGCGGAAAGGGCCCCCAGTGATTCAACGTTCGTCGATAAAATAGAAAGGGAGTGAACCAACCCTCCCTCTCTCTCATCTCCTGTCCACAGAGGTCGGGGCTCGATACTGCGGAACAAGCCACAGTGTTTAATCTTCAGACATTGGCAGTGAACCAACCCCACCTCTCTCTCTCTCCTCTCTCTCTCTTTTTCCCCTCTTCTCCTTTCTCTCCTCTCTCTTCTCTCCATCTCTCGCCACAGAGGCCGGGGCTAGAGTACTGCGGCAACAACCCCAGTGATTTAATCAGTCAGTCATCGGCAGTGAAAAACCCTACTCTTCTCTGTCCCGAGGCCCGGGGTATGGTCTGCGGCAACAAGCCCCAATGATTATCATTCAGTAGAAGTGAATAACCCCACTGCTCTCCCATCTTCGTCCCAAGGCCTGGGGTACGAGTCTGCGGAACAAGCCCGGGCAATCTTCAGACAGTCGACGTGAACCACCCTCTCTCTCTTGCCCCCAGAGGCTGGGGACGAGTACTGCGGGAACAAACCCTAATGATTTAACGCAGTCAGATAATATAGTCAGACAGTGAAAAACCCCCTACTCTCCTCTGTCCACGAGGCCCGGGGTACGAGTATGCGGGAACAAACCATAATGATTAAAAAAACAGTCAGATAATCATAGTCAGGAGTGAACCAACCCTTTACTCTCTCTTGCCCACAGAGGCCTGGGGCTACGAGTACTGCGGCAACAAGCAAGGTGATTCAATCAGTCAGTCAGTCAGACAGTAAAACCAAACCCTACTCTCTCTCTCTTGTCCACAGAGGCCTGGGGTACGGGTCCTGCCTCAAGCCGGCCGACGTGGTCTTCCTGCTGGACTCCTCCAACAGCATCTGGCGCCCCGACTTCCGCCGGCGATCGACTTCGGGGCCCGACGTGGTGGACATGTTCCAGATGGGGCCCGAACGCCACGCGCGTGGGGCTGGTGACCTACAACGACCACGTCAACTGCACTTCAACCTCCGCGCTACGACCGGAAGCGGAACCTGCTCCGTCCCATTCACCGCGTGCAGCAGGACAGCGCTACGTCACGGCCCCGACCCGGCCCTCAAGTTCCTCGGACCTACCTCTTCAAGTCCAGGGTAAGGGGGGGGGGGGGGGGAGGGGACTTTTGAAAGAAAGGGTATTAGTTCTGTAAGACAATACAGAGTACAGGATAACACACAATGCATTTTGCTTCTTGGGGTCTTCTTCAGGCAAAAACAAACAACATTTAGGACACTAAAAAAAGAACAAGCAGCCCTTATCTTCTCATGTTCCCACGCAAAAAAGAGTGTTGCCAAATGGGGGGAAGTGACGTAGTGGGCGGGGTTGGGGATGAGGGAGGGGGGGGGGGGAGGAAGAGGTAGACATCGGAGGGCCGTGGCACCTGATGATGACGTCGCGACGTAAATGAGGTCGTGCGGCCAGAAGTGCGTTTTTCAGCGCCATGGACATTGACACCACAGCCCGGTCAGTTTTCCTGGCCAGCAGTGTGTCCACAGAGAGCTGATGAGGTCAGTGTACATGGGCCCTGAGGTTGAAGGTCAGTGTACATGGCCGTGAGGTCTGAAGGTCAGTGTTACATGGCCGTGGAGCTCGAAGGTCAGGGGACATGGGGTGAGGTCTGAAGGTCGT
>JAFLJL010017626.1:128248-139337 GCA_018398815.1 Conus ventricosus | reverse complement strand
AAGCATCAATTTACTAAAGAAAGTATATTTCTATTTAAATTAATAATCATGTTGAGTGATTTTGATATCAAAAATATCAAACTGATTTTGATTGTCATGTTCTATCATTCTATCTTTGAAAGTTTTCGAAATATATGTTATAACTAAATTGCACTGCTCATGTACCGATAAGGGTAGGTTAAGATCTTCAGAACCACAGATATGTTTTGCTGCACGCTTAGCTGCCCTATCTACTTTATCGTTGTAATAAAAGGAACAGTGTGAAGGAATTCAACAAAAGGATAGTTGGGTGCCTCCTTCAATAAGCATATAGATCAAACAGCTGATCTCAATAATCATTTCAGGCCTAGTATGCAAATTAAAATCTTTTATCGCCTGAAGGACTGATTTTGAATCTACACAAAAGAGAGCTTGAAATATTGTTTTGTGGAAATTTAAAAGGTAATTCAAAGCCATGAGTATTGCTGTTAATTCAGCTGTAAATATGGATATGTTACATCCAATGTAAAAAGATTTCTCCACCCTCAAGTCAGGGATTAAGAATGCACAACCTGTTTGCTTACCAATACATGAACCATCTGTGTATATTTTTAATTGGTTAGTGTATTTCTCGTCCATATGACACTTAGATAACTTGCTAGCATATTGATATTTTCATCTTTTTTGATGTTGGTAGGATCAATATCAAAATGGGCTTTTTTTAAGTTCCCAGGGTGGAATAGGACAAAAAGATGGTCTGGGAGAGAAATTTTCTTTTTCTAAAAGAACCACAGAATCTGAAATTATTTTTGATGTATAAGTTGCTATAGTGTAAGTGTGTGTGTGTCTCTGTGTGTGTGTGTGTGTGTGTGTGTGTGTGTGTGTTGTGTGTGTGTGTGTGTGTGTGTGTGTGTGTGTGTGTGTGTGTGTGTGTGTGTACGCGCGTGCGCGCAGAATACAGAGTTTTCTTTTCCCTTTTTTTAATCCTTCATGTGAATCCATTTAGCAGTTGACGATGACATTATGATGTGTGTGTGTGTGTGTGTGTGTGTGTGTGTGTGTGTGTGTGTGTGTGTGTGTGTGTGTGTGTGTGTGTGTGTGTGTGTGTGTGTGTGTGTGTGTGCGTGCGTGTGCGCGCGTGTATATGTGTGTGTATGTGTGTGTGAGCGAGAGAGAGAGAGAGAGAGAGAGAGAGAGAGAGAGAGAGAGAGAGAAGAGAGAGAGACAGAGAGACAGAGAGATACGGATACGGATATTTTATTCACAAATAGGCCATTGCCCCTCGTGAAGGGGTGCATCTGGAAATCATTCGATATTTTACACGTTCAAAAACTGATTCAATGCTTACATTAAGAAACAAGAACAGATCGTAACTTAAATGCTTTGTATAGGTAAATGGACAGATTTCTAGTTGTTCGTTCATTATTGGAAGCAAGAAGTAAACTTAATCTGAAAAGACTTGGAAATCTGTAGTGTTTCAAATGTATATGACGTTCTCTTAATTCGTTTAGTAAAGGACAGCACAGAACAAAATGCACTTCATCTTCTTTCTCTTCTTTACACAATGGACAAATCAAATCAACAGGGTATGTTGTTTGTATCGACACCTATGTACAACAATATCTGAAATACCAGTCTGAATCTTGTTGTAATAATCTTGATATGTCTGTCTAGATTTAACGTTAAATGCATTTTATCTATTGCTATTGTGCAAAAAGTCTTATATACACTAAATCTGTCACTATTCTTGACATGAAAATCCCATTCGTGCCATCTGCAAAGTATAAGTCTTTCTTAAAGTCAGCGATAAACTGTTCCATTCCTCAACACCTTGGTTTAACCACACATGACCAAAACCAAACATGTATAACTTACAGCGAATATCAGACGCCCAGTTTGTCTTATCACGAGAGTCTAACTCAAATAATGTTCT
The DNA here is from genome assembly GCA_018398815.1 of Conus ventricosus. NCBI lineage: Eukaryota > Metazoa > Mollusca > Gastropoda > Neogastropoda > Conidae > Conus > Conus ventricosus. The sequence goes on along the minus strand of JAFLJL010017626.1, from coordinate 137,425 downwards.
ATATGCTTTTCGTGGTAATGTTGACTCATCCATTCTTGTCAACTTTAACCAGTAGTGCATGCACCTAACGGCAGAATTTATGTAAACAGGGTATCTATTTGTCTCACCATACACAAGGTCATTCGGTGTTTGTAACTGAACTCCAAAAAACTTTTTCAGAGCAAAGAGATGTACTTTTTCACAAAAGTGTGCAGCATTACTTAGCCCCCACAATTCAGCACCATACTGAACAATGGGTTGCATCTGCGCGTCAAATAGTTTTAAATATACAGCAAGAGAATTGCATTTTAACTTACGTAATTTTTGCAATATACATAACAACGCATGCTTTGCTCTGCAGGCAAGGTTCTTACAAGAAACAGTAAATCTCAACCGTGTTGAAAAATAGATGCCTAAATATTTATAAACATTAACAACAGGCATAAGGATTCCATTGTAAGTCCAGTGTTCACTGGCTGCTAAGTACCCACCTTTTCTAAATACAACTATATTACTTTTATTCATATCACATTCAGATGGAGTGCTGTTGCTGCCCTATGTAGACTATTTAGTTGCGTCTGTAGCCCAACTATTGTTTCCGACAGAAGAGCTATGTCATCTGCCAAAAGTAATATAAATAGTTCAAAATAATCATGTATAAATGTTGCACCATGCCTCCCATTTCTAATCACTTCTATTGCTAATTCATTTATAAATAAAGAGAACAGCACCGGGCTTGTAACATCCCCTTGTTTTACCCCCCGGGTACAGTTTATGTTGTCTGTCAATTTTGCACACGAGCGAATTCTAGCTCGGACTGTAGTGTACATGCTATGAATACATCGAAAGAGTTTTCGTTTGATACAATTTTTTTTACCAGAATAGGCCACAGTAGATTCCTTTCTATAGAGTCAAAAGTTTTCTCAAAGTCAATAAAGGCGACATAGAGTTTACGGTTAAGGCAAAACTGTTTTTGTATTAAAGCTAATAATGTGTACATGTGATCAATGGTGGAGTATCCCCTTTTAAACCCGCTTGATATTCTCCTGTGATATTATGCAGCTCAATCCATTCTTGAATCCTATTGTTTACTATTAAAACTATTACACTTTACTGCTTGTATTACATAATGATATTCCCTCTATAATTACCGGGATCGTCTACATTACCTTTTTTAAATAAAGGTAAGACAACGGTTTCTGTCCAGTTATCTGGGAATACTCCCTTATCAAACAGAGTGTTAAACAGTTTAACAAAGAAGTCAATTACTCATCACCAGCATTTTTCAGCAACTCGCCAATAATTTCATCCGGACCAGCGGATTTACCGTTCTTTAACTTTCTTATAGCCAATAACACTTTTCTCTAGATATTGGGCGGTTCATGGAACCACCATCTTCATATTCATCAAACTATCATCAATGTTGTCGTTAGATACTAATGTAAATTCTTTTTTTTTTTTTTTTTTTTTTTTTGCTGTCCAACTCTGCGCTACTCAAAGGCAGTGCACCCACGCCGCTCATTCCGACACCCCGTCCACAGCCATAGCCCGGCGGCCCCACCACAGCCCCGGCACCAGCAATCCACAGGGAGCAGTCAATGTCAAGTAGTCATGAGGCAACCAACCGGAGGATACACTGCACTGCCGCCGAGTCACCTCGGTGGTGTTCAGTGGCGCCTGTTCTGATCTAACATACGCAGGACACCACCTACTAAGCCCCCTACTGACGACAATAATTGCTTAGTCGCGGAGCCGGTGTCGTATATAATACTGTCGCCGTGGAATTGTATCGCAGCGACAGCATTTCACGTGAAATACTGTTGCAGCGACAATATTTGCTGGAAAAAATTGTCGCGCGACAACTTTTCACGAAAAATGTCCTATAGAATATTGTAGCTGTCCATAAAATGCAGTATTTCCCGGGAAATACTGTCGCTGCGACACGATTTTATGAGCGACAGTATTATATACGACACCGGCGTGAGTGAGCTCTCCCTCCGGAGGGCGCCACCACGTCCGTCCAACGACAGCCCCCATGGACTCGCCGATACCGGTGACCCCGACGGAAGCAAACCAAGGCCACAGACGTGGAGAGGACATCGAAACTGAGGTCACCATGAGAGCAGGGCATGAAGGGCCACAGAATTTGAGACATTTTTATTTTAATGCTGATCAATGGGAATGAGGATGATTAAGATGATGCTACGGATTTCCATTTCGGTCTGAGACTACATGACAGGGCTGTACTCTACGCTTCCTTTCATAATATATCCTGGCGTCAACCAGGCCCGAGAGATACAGGCACCTGCAGTGTTGGTCATGAAATTTGAGCAACACTCTCAGAAACGCATCCATTAAGTGGATGAAACTCGACTGTGTGGTCCCAGTCTTCCCAACTGAGTCCGCAGCAAACTCAACTCTGGGTAGGAGCCGGTCGGGGCAGAAAAAACCCACATGACTCTGATGGGATTCGAACCCACGACCTCCCAGCCGGGAGTCCGCGACGCTAACCACTTCGCCACGGCGGATGGTTACTAATGTAAATTCGTTTTCTAAATTTGTTTCAAGCAACTGTTTAAAATGTTTATACTGCAAAATTCTACCTATTACCGAAAATTCACAAGAACGGCAACCCTGGTAGACCTATCGTCTCAGCCTGCTCCTGCCCAACTGCTCAACTGTCACAGTTTCTTGATCGGTTGTTCCAACCCCTTGTCCACAACCTACCAACCTATGTGAAAGACACCAACCATGCCCTGCAGATTTTCTATGATTACACCTTCCCACCTGACAGTGAACATCAATTCCTCTTCACAATGGATGTGACATCATTATATACTAATATCCCGCACAAAGATGGACTTCTCGCTGTTAAACACTACCTGAAACAAAGCGACTTTGACTTTGACCCAACCACCATCCTGCGCCTAACTGAACTTGTTTTAACTCTGAATTCCTTCGAATTTGGAAACGAGGCCTACCAACAAATCAAAGGAGTTGCTATGGGCACGCGCATGGGCCCATCATATGCCTGCCTCTTTATGGGGCACATTGAGACACAAATCTTTGCTCAATACCCTGGATGTCTACCTGAAGTCTTCAAAAGATTCATAGATGACTGTTTTGGAATCAGCACTCTACCCATACAGGAACTCCAATGCTTCATTGACTATGCTAACGCCTTTCACCCTTCAGTCAAATTCACATACGAAATCTCGGACTCTTCCCTCTCATTTTTGGACATCAAAATCAGTATTCAAAGCACTCCACAGTCTCTCCACACAACAGTGCACTACAAACCAACTGATGCCCACTCTTACCTCCTGTTCTCATCAAGCCACCCTCCTGCCATGAAAGAAAGCATCCCATATTCTCAGTTTCTTCGACTTCGCAGTAGCACTGATGATAATTACACCAAAGAAGCAGCGGCCATGACTACCTTCTTCACTACTAGAGGCTACCCACAAGCTACAGTTCAGATGGCCCTTGAACGAGCACAGTCCATCCCCAGACACCAGCTCCTACAAGACAAAGAAAAGATGACTACAGACAATGACCGATGCATTGCCACTCTGACCTACCACCCACACAATCTACCTGTGAAAAACGTTCTGCTCCGCAACTTCACTATTCTGAAGGAGGATCCAGCTCTCCAAAACATTTTTAGTCTACCACCTATGGTGGCATTCAAAAGGACAAAAATCTTGGTGACCACCTGATGCACTCTACCTTCCACCCTTCATCCCCCCCAACCCAACCAGGCAATTTCCAGTGCAAGAAACCCAAATGCAAAACCTGTGACTTTCTTAATCCGACAACTACTGTGCAAGGCCCATCCGGACGCAGCTTCCACATGAAGTCTCACTTCACCTGCCAGACTCAGAATATAGTCTATGTTCTTAGTTGTACCCTTTGTCCCAAGATGTATGTGGGTGAAACATACAGATCTCTAAACGAACGTTTTAAAGAACATAGAGACAGCATCCTCACAGGAAAAGACACGCCTGTGGCAAACCATTTCAATTCGGACCATCACCATCTTTCCCACATCAGAGTAGCAGCCCTTTGGAGAAATGGTCGTCAAGAAGGGAACTACCGAAAATACATGGAAAGCCAGTTAATACAGCGCCTTGGCACCTTGAGCCCACATGGGCTCAATGTCAGGGAATGAACCATCAGCCCTCCTCTTTCTCCCTTTCCCCCCCCCCCCCCCCCCCCCCCCCCTCCTTTCTTCTTCTCCCCCCCCCCCCCCCCTTTTTCCCCCCCCCCTGCCCCCTCCCTTCTTCTTCCCCCCCTTCCCCCCCCTCCCTCCCCCTTCCTTTGCTGTCCATTAACACTCCCCATTTCTATTGTGAATTATGATCACCCCTACACTCAATATTGTCCACCACTCCCACCTCTGCCCTTTCCACCCCTTCAAACCATGAACTGTGTTCAGTGACCCAAGTCAACTATCATCAAGCTTCATTCCCTGTTGAAGTGTCTACGACACGAAACGTTGGACATCCCCTCTCCAGGTACTCCTTTTGCCACCTTTTCCCTTTATTTATTTGAATACGAGTACAGCAGTCACTACTTTACTTTTCTGTGTTTTATACCAATCATCAATTGTTATATTGTTACGTGGCTGCTTTCGTTTTGAAGAAATTTTAAGGACATTTCCCCAAAACTCCCTTTGATCACTTATGGAATCAACTAACGCTCCTAACAATTGCTCATTGTGCTGATTTTCTTTAAATTTTAACAAATTCTTATACTCTCTCCTAGCTTTGCAGTAAGCATCACGATCAAACTATCCTTCGTTTGCCGAAATATGTGTAGCAATCCTTTTGCTTTCGATTTACCTAGTTTACATTCTTTGTCATACCAGTCATTTTGTTCATCAGTATTGTTCAAACAGAGTTGTTTTTTCCATGCAAGAAGAGTAAGTTTTAACACATGTAAGAAATATATTCAAGGCTCCATTGCAGTCACGATCAATCATATCAATAGCACTGTCAAGAGATGACAATGCTTCATCTGAATGTATTGCAATGACATAAGTATGTTCAGATGAAGACAGAGAGAGTGAGATAGAGAGGGGGGAAGGGAGAGAGAGAGAGAGAGGGAGAGAGTGAAAATCCTCTCGAACGAATATTCTGAAGGAAGGAGAGAGAGAGAGAGAGAGAGAGAGAGAGAGAGAGAGAGAGAGAGAGAGAGAGAGAGAGAGAGAGAGAGAGAGAGAGAGAGAGAGAGAGAGAGAGAGAGAGAGAGAGAGAGAGAGAGAGAGAGAGAGAGAGAGAGAGAGAGAGAGAGAGAGAATGTATCGTTTTTTTAAAGATTATTATCGAATTTAAGTATTGTCCAAAAATATTCAGCAAAAGAATCAACATTAAAGAACTAATTATGAATGGAAAGTGTATTGCAATAGAACTCAGAAACAAAACGCACCTACTCAATGGCAATATTTTGACGTACTTGAATGAATATACATGCGCATTACCACCAGGATTATCTTGATCCAGTAAAGTTTGCATGGCATCAACAGACCTTTCCACTCACAGATTAACAGCCTGCATCCTTTTTTTTAGATGTTCTCTTTTTACGAAAGGTGTGTTGTGTGAAAAGATGAGAGAGAGAGAGAGAGAGAGAGAGAGAGAGAGAGAGGAGAGAGAGAGAGAGAGAGAGAGAGAGAGAGGAGAGTGAGAGAGAGAGAGAGAGAGAGACGGGGGATTCAGTAGGCACAAATGGGCATGTATCGTGAAAAATTATATGCACAACACAGATTTATAGATAAGATAGGTACCCAAAAATATACATTTCAGAAATAAAGATTGCCTTTTGGTTAAGTGTCTATAAATCCTATGAAGAAATAGGAAAATGTGTTGAAATTGAAAACCCTGACGAATTGATTTCTGAACCACCCCCCCCCCTTTTTTTTGTAATTTCAGTATCCTGATCGCCAGAGAGTCTCCATGTTATCAGAGCTGGATTGAAAAAGGGGTTTATCAAGTTACTGATTTATTAGATGAAAATGGAGGATTTCCGTCTTTCGATACGTTTTGTGTCAAATATGATATTCAGGCTAACTTCATTGTTTATAGGGGAATGGTTAATGCTGTTGGAGCATACATCCAAACTGGTGAATTAGCCATGCAAATAATAATCTTTTAATTTATGACTCGAGTAAAGCTTTCAGGATAATACAGTCTATTCCAAAAACGTGCAAGACCATTTTATGATCTGCTGGGGAAAAACAACACATTGCCAAACTGTTGTGAAAAGTGGGATAGAAGGATATATTGAAGCATACAATGGAACACCATTTTCAGGGGAAGAAAAGAAAGATAAAGGACATCAAATTAAAGTGGTTGCAAATAATGTTAGTGCACAGAATTCTAGGAACTTCTTCTTCTTCTTCTTCCTCGTTCGCTTCCCAGTAGATGAGCAGCCCGGTGTCCTCGATGAAGGCTGCCGTCCACCGCAGCTCCTCCAGGGTGCCGCACAACTTGGCTTCCACTGCTGTCGGTGTTGGCCAGTACTTCCTTCTGGATGCTGCATGCGTCATACAGTCTTGAAGGATGTGGTCTGTTGTCATTAGTCCCTCACCACAAGGTCACTCTCCACTCTGTCCAATGCCAAATTTTGTGTGCATGTGGTGGTGCAGGCGATTGTGTCCAGTCCTCAGGCGGAAGATCTTGACCTGTTCCCGTCGTCCCAGCAAATGGTATTTGTCTTCTGGGTTGTGTTTGGGGTGCTGGAGGTGCCACATTATTCCTTGCTGTGCCTTGATGATTGTCTTGATTTCATCATATGACACCAGGTTGTTGGCCTGCTCCTTCTGTGCACCATCTTTTGCCAGAATATCCGCTTTTTGTTGCCTCTGATACCACAGTTCTAGGAACTAAAAGTGTACTGTTTAACATGAACATAAATAGGAATGATAGGTGCTCATTTTGCAACCTAGAAAAAGAAAATATTCAACACATTTTTGGTATTGTCATATTGTACACTCGTTCTGGAGGGAATTCCAAACCACTCTTCTTCAAAAATGTTTTTGACCCACTCGTTTTGCTTTATTTTATTTTACTGGTTATTTTTGGATGTGAAAGACAAGTAAAAAGTGACCATGTTTTAGATTTTATTATTCTTTTAGTCAAAACTATATATACATTGTAAGATGACAAGTGTGTGCCAACCGTCCTGCCTTTCGTGCATACCTCAAAAAACGGAATGAGATTGAAAAGTATCTTTCAACAAATTGAGTTGAATTATGAAAAGTTCCTGCTTTCTTGGATGGCCTACGTCCGTATTTTTGATATAAGTATAGCACAACCTAAGTTTATCTCAAGTTTGTTCTACATTTAGTTGTCTCTCTCTCTCTCTCTCTCTCTCTCTCTCTTCTCTCTCTCTCTCTCTCTCTCTCTCTCTCTCTCTCTCTCTCTCTCTCTCTCTTTTATCTCTCTCTCTCTCGCTACATTTTTTTTCTTTTTTGTTTGTCATTCATATGGAAAAACCTTGACGATACATTTGAATACATGAAAAAAAGTATGATCTATGAACTTGTTGTAGTACTATTCAATTCTCTTTCTGGAAATGTCTATATAATGTTTATTGTTCATTATAAATAAAAAATGTGAAAGAAAAAGAGAAAGCGTCAGATTCAGATGATTTATTCACATGATAGGCCAAGGCCCCTAATGAAGGGGTGTGTGAACATTCATAGCACTATAGGCGTAAGCAATGGAATTAGATTACTAAACAAAACACGAATACTTCGGAGGGGGGGGGGGGGGGGGGATTTAAGACGTGTACATTTGAACAAAAACAATGAAAAATGTTTAACAACTTCAACAGAAGTAGAACAGCATAGGCTCAGTTATACAAAGGTGGCTGTCTGTAGTATTTAGGTTTAATAAACTTTTCTCTGATACTCATTAGAGCTGGACAAGTCAGTACGAAGTACAGTTCGGTTTCCTTTGATCTTTACATAAGGACAAAGCAAATCGTAATCATTACATGATCGATATCTGAAATGATGGACCGCTAATGCAGATTGTTCCTAGTCTGAATTTGCTGTTGCATGTTTTAGGTGCCTGTCTATATCTAAGGTTAAGTATTCAAGTCGTGTAACATCGCAAGAGTTCTGTAAAAAATCAAACCTGTCACTGCTATGAATATGACTGGACCATTTCTGCCATCTGCAACAATGAGCCGTTGGCGTAAAAGACATAAGAATTCTTTAGTATTATCAACTCCTTGATTCACCCAAGCAAAACCAAATCCATATTCAAACAGACAGAGGCTCACTTTGGTTACCCAGTTACTTTTACCTTTAGTATCTAAGTCATATAGCATGTTGTACGCCTTACGAGGAATTCTGAAGCCATTCATTTGTATCAATTTGAGCCAGTAGCAGATGCATCTGACAGCACAAACAATATTAATAAGAAATCGATCACTTTAACCGCAAATGAAATCTGGCATGTGACGTAGCCTCACATCAAGGCATGTGACGCTCCATCACATGTAGTTTAGTGATATGAATCATTTCCCCATGCCACAACTAAAAAGGAAGAATATTCATGTGGCTTGACTAGTGCAGCGGGCGTCCCCAAATAATTGTGAGAATGACTCATTAAAGAAAGAAACGTGGTCATTGGGTGAAAGTGACCACTGAGAGATAGTTTAATAAGGGCTGGTAAGGTGCTGGTCATGTGTTTTGAACACTGAGTATGCACTCACTAGGAGGAGGGAGGAAAGAATCAGTTTTAGCCCAGCAGATGGCCTAGAGACTCGAACCTGTCAGGACGCTGGTCCTCTCTGCTGACCAGTCATTACCAGGTGAGCCATAGATAGTTGGGGAAAGCTACAGGGGAAAACCTAAAGAAAAGAGAAAGAATTCATAATTAAATTGGGAAGCAGGTTACTTACACGAACCTTATTCGTGTTTCAGCCCTTCACCCTTTGCCCTTCACCCTTCACCTTTCACCCCGTGAGGTGGTTAAAGATGGCCATGGTGTGGGAACACACCGGTAATTCAGCCCCAGCAAGTAAAGACTCCAGGGAGAGGAGTCGGAACTCATCTCTCCAGTGACAGGGAAGTCGAGGGAGAGGAGTCGGAACTCATCTCTCCAGTGACAGGAGAAGTCGAGGGAGAGGAGTCGGAAATCATATCTCCAGTGACGGGAGAAATCAAGGGGCGATACGCTGTCTGAG
>JAFLJL010017626.1:101592-122248 GCA_018398815.1 Conus ventricosus | reverse complement strand
TAAAAGAGACAGGAATCGGGTAAACAGTAAACAACAAACAAGAAAGGTAACTCTCGCTGAGATGTTGTTTTTTTTTTTTCATCATGGGAGCAAGAGTTACCCTACTTGCAATGAATCATTCGCTGTGATAGATGTGCTTATTGTGGTTTTTTGGATTACGCTGGACATGAATACGTTCGAGCAAACTCCATGGATCATTTTATAATAAAACTAAGACGTTTCTTCTTATCTAAAGGGATGCCGGTTTAAGACCTTTAGATATGCTTCAAAAAAATCATTTTTCTGGCTAAACGACAAACAAACAAAACGACAACAAATACTGCCAAGGAACCGAACCGATTATCTGATAACCGTGTGTACGCCCCTGTGGCTGGTCTGGCTTATAAACACACACACACACACACACACACACACACACACACACACACACACACCACACACACACACACACACACACACACACACACACACACACACACACGTACCCACTGGTTTGATTACTTTTCTTCCTGCTAAACTCATACTCCGATACCGATACATACGGGTTTGATGTCTGAAAGTGCGAATTCGTGTCATACAAGCTGATACGACATTACATTCCTTATTGTCATGAAATTATGTATAATTCCTTTTGAACAAGGATTTGTATTGTGAAACTGAGGCGCGCGCACACAGAGAGAGAGAGAGAGAGAGAGAGAGAGAGAGAGAGAGAGAGAGAGAGCGAGAGAGAGAGAGAGCGAGAGAGAGAGAGATGCTTCAGATCCCAGACGCTTCAGATACGTTTATTGACAATGGCCCTACATATAAGCCTTTATGTCTCTCTCCTCTCTCTTACTCTCTCTCTCTCTCTCTCTCACACACAATACACGCACGCACGCACGCACGCACGCACGCACGCACGCACGCACGCCAACACACACACACACACACACACACACACACAACACACACACACCACACACGCACACATACGCTCGCTCTCTCTCTCTCTCTCTCTCTCTCTTATCTCTCTCTCTCTCTCTCTCTCACCCACACAAAAAACACACCCCCACCCACCCCACACACACACACACACACACACACACACACACACACACACACACACACAAAACACACAACCAGTCTTGTACGATAAAGATTGACTTACGGACAGGAAGTATTTTTTTTTCTGCTTCTCGATCGCATTTAAAGAAACTTCAAAGAATTGACAGTAAAGCTGTAAAGTTGGCCCTGGGTGTACCTGTGCACACTAAGTCCTCTGAAGCTTATAAGATAGCAGGCCTTTTGCCACTTGATGAAGAAAGGAAAATAAGTTCTGTAAAATATGTAGTGAGACGGATTGCGGTGGACGACCTGAAGAGTTAAATACACGATCCGACATTGATTTTTCGAAAAATGCACAGAAAAATTCAAATTTAGAGACGCTTCGTTCATATGTTTCGGGACGTTTTTAATTCATCAAAGATTGACCCACACGAGGTAGCGCCTCGCGTACTGGTTCCGCCGGTACCCCCCTTGGGAACTAAACGGAAGTAACAGTTAACATTTTTTTCTTCTGATCTAAATAAAGCGATTTCGCCGCATGTGTTAGCAGCATCTGTCAAAATTGACATGGAAGAAAAGTTTACTACTATTTAAAAGTATACACTGACGGCTCAGTTCTTGATGATGGTAGTGCGGGATCTGACTTTGTAATTCCAGATTTCAAAGCCGAAAAATCATATTATTATAGGTAAGGGTCATTCTATATTTACAGCTGAACTAGTTGCTGTCCTGATGGCATTAAATTATTTAATTTCCTTGCCAGTCTCAATATTTTAATATCCTGTTTTGTGTTGATTCACAGTCAGTATTAAAAAGTTTGCATTGTTTTGAAAATACACAGAGAGATGAATTATTATTTGAGATTAAGTACATGTTGCACTGTCTTTACATGAAAGGTACAAAATGTTGTATTTTCTTGGGTTCCATCGTACATCTCCTTCGTTTTTAATGATCAAGCAGATAGAGCAGCAAAAAGGGGAGCAAAGAATATATTTGGTAGTATTAAGGTTGATTGTCCTTTGTCATACAAGGAAATTAGTCATATAATCGAGAGGGATTTCTTGAGTCAATACAGTTCCTCATCAAAACCTCGTCAGCAAACTCTGTCAAACTTTGTGTCGATTAGCCGACCGGTTTCAAGCCTGACTTTAAGACTTTTAGTAATTCCCAGAAAACCCAAATAATTGCCAGACTGTTAAGTGCGTATGTCGTGGGGATCTTTCAGTTCAACATGTGATTTTTGATTGTGAACTAACGAAATCCTTTTTGAATGGGGTTATACCAAGTGCTGACACTGGACATGTTAATGTGTTTGACTTTTTAGATTCGTTTGCCAGTTGTTTCTCTTGTTAAATTAACGAGTAACCTTTTGGGAAGTCCATTAAGGAACATTTTATAATCATAACCGTAAGTTAGAATAGTTTAGTTATTTTTCTCTAATTTTTCATAGTTACTGTCCTACAATATCTATCCTTATTTTTGTTTTATGTAACCACATCGTCCTCTTTTCTTTTATGATAATAGTCTTAAATTGTAAACACTATGTTATTTAGACGTCTGCAATCACCTATATGTGTGACGAGACGTAAAACAGAATTCCTTCACACACACACACACACACACACACACACACACACACCACACACACACACACTCTTTCTCTCTCTCTCTCTCTCATCTCTTCTCTCTCTCTCTCTCCTCTCTCTCACTCACACACACACACACACACACACACACACACACACACACACACTCACACACACACACACACACCACACACGCACACGCCGCGCGCGCGCGTGCATGCACATGCAGAGAGAGAGAGAGAGAGAGAGAGAGAGAGTATATCATGTCAGCAAATTCTTCTTACAGAAAGAGACACAGCCCAGAAAGACGCCCAGTGGACGATGGAACTGCTCGACAGCGGAGTGGTATAGGTTCAAACCTCACCTGCAGTGCAATTTGGTCCAAGAATGTGAGGGAGGAGAAGATGAAGAGTACTGTTATCATTCTATGTGTCCCACGGGCAAAGGATTTCACATAAATGAACGGTATGCTGTGTTCTGACTAACAAATGTAAAGAATGTAACAAAAATATTAAAGAATATGAAAGTCAATGAAAAATCCTTTACTGCATCTGAGATAATGTAAACCGAAACCGTTTTGGGTTTGTTTGTTGTTGCTTGTTTGCCTGTTTAACAAACTTTTCTATCAGATGTCACAATTTTGAAACTCTATATGTGACGCCCAAAGAAATCACTTTAACCTAACTTTATTTCTTTAAATAAATTAAACGTTAAACAATTGTATACGGTTATATCTATTTTGTGATACAAAATAACACAGCATAAGCTTCCTCTCTCTCTCTCTCTCTCCCCTCTCTCTCTCTCTCTCTCTCTTCTCTCTCTCTCTCTCTCTTCTCTCTCTCTCTCTCTCTCTCTCCTCTCTCCTTCTCTCTCTCTCTCTCTCTCTCTGAGGACATCTGCACTCGTGTCAGAGAAATAAGACGTGGCCTTTCCCCCCATTCGAAAAAAGCGAGGTCAGAAGGAAAAAGAGCGGTGATGATATCTGATCATTTACACATTGATGGACAAAAGTATTTTCCTTGATGACCAAAGCAAATTGATTGAATCCAGATAGAGGGTAGCCGCCATTTGAAGAAAACTTTCGCCTACACTGTGTGACGGGAGGGGGTATCCACAAAGCGTTTACACCGGCAGAATTGCCTGTCACTAGTGGCAGTGTCAGTGAACTGTGCTTTGTGGGTCAGAGCGGTGAGCACGTTCAACCTGTTAAAAACACATGCAATAGGTGAACAGCATGGCGTGTACAAATTTAAATAGACCTTTTTCTTTCTTACCATGGAACGAGAATGTTTGATTTCTAACTTATTAATTTTTTGATTGTTTTAGCTGCGTTGATTTTGTGTGTTTGACTGACACATTTATGGATAGAATGCCGTGCTGGGATGTTTGCTGGCTATGGAGTATTCCCGTAAAACCGCAATTAAATTTTCCAGTCAAGGGAGGTGATCTTTGGGGAGTATCATTAATTTCTCTTTGGGAGTATCATAATAATAGACTGCAAGAATGGGTAGAGGGAAAATAAACATCACAGGTGATCACCAAGCAGGCTTTAAAGATGGTTACTCAACCATGACCACAATTACTTTGCTTGCACTTGTACAGAAGCAGTTTTCGTAAAACAGGAAGTTACATGTAGCTTTATAGATTTCGAAATGGCGTTTGACTCCATTAATACAAATCTTCTCTGGCCTGCCTTGATAAAAAATTGTATTAAAGGTAAATCTATAAATGTATTAGAAGCATGTATGGTAGAATAAGAACCAGAGTTCGCTGTGGAGTGAAATTAACCAACTATTTTAATGTTCCAGAGGAGTCAAGCCGGGAGATGCATGCAGCCCTGTCTTATTTTCCTTGTTATCAATGAGTTAGCTCTTGATGTAATCAACAATGGTAAACACGGTGCCTTATTATCGCTCGACGCCTTTGAATTGTTTATAGTTCTGTTGGCCGATGATGTTATTTTGACGTCTGAAACTGTCATAGGGCTACAAACACAATTGAATAGTTTGCTCCGAGCCGCTGATTCACTACGGTTGAAAGTTAATATGTGAAAAAGCAATAACATAGTATTCCGTAAAGGTGATATCAGCGCTAGAGAAAGGTGGGTATACAATGGTATTCCTATGCCAGTCGTCAATGCTTACAAATATCTCGGCATATTATTCTCAATCCGCTTGAGTTTTGTTGGTGCATGCAAAGACCTTTCAGGTAAGGCAAAAATGTTTGCTTAGCATTATGAAAAAGTTATATAGTCTTAATAATTCTTCATTCACGGTATTTATACAACTGTTTGATACTCATGTTCAGCCGATTATACAGTACGGCTCTGAGCTACGGGGACTAGAAAAAGCGGCTGTCATTGTGAATCTGTTCACATCTTTGCTCTGAAGAGATTTCTAGGTGCAGATTGACAGACTCCAAATGATTTCATTTGCGGTTAAAGTGATCGATTTCTTATTTATATTGTTTGTGCTGTCAGATGCATCCGCTACTGGCTCAAATTGATACAAATGAATGGCTTCAGAATTCCTCGTAAGGCGTACAACATGCTATATGACTTAGATACTAAAGGTAAAAGTAACTGGGTAACCAAAGTGAGCCTCTGTCTGTTTGAATATGGATTGGTTTTGTTTGGGTGAATCAAGGAGTTGATAATACTAAAGATTCTTATGTCTTTTACGCCAACGGCTAAATTGGTTGCAGATGGCAGAAATGGTCCAATCATATTCATAGCAGAGACAGGTTTGATCTTTTACAGGAACTCTGAATCTGCGATGTTCACGACTTGAATACTTAACCTTAGATATAGACAGGCACCTAAAACATGCAACAGCAAAATTCAGACTAGGAACATCTGCATTAGCGATCCATCATTTAGATATCGATCATGTAATGATTACGATTTGCTTTGTCCTTTATGTAAAGAGTCAAAGGAAACCGAACTGTACTTCGTACTGTCTTGTCCAGCTCTAATGAGTATCAGAGATAAGTTTATTAAACCTAAATACTACAGACAGCCACCTTTGTATAACTGAGCCTATGTGTTCTACTTCTGTTGAAGTTGTTAAACATTTTTCATTGTTTTTGTTCAAATCCTTTAAGTACACAGAAATGTACACGTCTTAAATCCCCCCCCCCCCCCCCGATGTATTCGTTTTGTTTAGTACTCTAATTCCATTGTTTACGCCTATAGTGCTATGAATGTTCACACACCCCTTCATTAGGGGCCTTGGCCTATCATGTGAATAAATCATCTGAATCTGAAGCTTTCTCTTTTTCTTTCACATTTTTTATTTATAAGATGAACAATAAACATTATATAGACATTTCCAGAAAGAGAATTGAATAGTATCTACAACAAGTTTCATAGATCATACTTTTTTTTCAATGTATTCAAATGTATTCGTCAAGGTTTTTCCATATGAATGACAAACAAAAAGAAAAAAAAATGTAGCGAGAGAGAAGAGTAGAGAGAGAGAGAGAGAGAAGAGGAGAGAGAGAGAGAGAGAGAGAGGAGAGAGAGAGAGAGAGAGAGGAGAGAAGAGAGAGAGAGAGATGCAGACAACTAAATGTAGAACAAACTTGAGATAAACTTAGGTTGTGCAGATACTTATATCAAAAATACGGACGTAGGCCATCAAGAAAGCAGGAACTTTTCATAATTCAACTCAATTGTTGAAAGATACTTTTCAATCTCATTCCGTTTTTTTGAGGTATGCACAAAAGGCACGGACGGTTGGCACTACACTTGTCATCTTACAATTGTATATATAGTTTTGATAAAAGAATAATAAAATCTAAAACATGGTCACTTTTTACTTGTCTTTCACATTCAAAAATAACCAGTAAAATAAAATAAAGCAAAACGAGTGGGTCAAAAACATTTTGAAGAAGAGTGGTTTGGAATTCCCTCCAGAACGAGTGTACAATATGACAATACCAAAAAGTGTTGAATATTTTCTTTTTCTAGGTTGCAAAATGAGCACCTATCATTCCTATTTATGTTCATGTTAAACAGTACACTTTAGTTCCTAGAACTGTGGTATCAGAGGCAACGAAAAAGCGGATATTCTGGCAAAAGATTGTGCACAGAAGGAGCAGGCCAACAACCTGGTGTCATATGATGAAATCAAGACAATCATCAAGGCACAGCCAAAGGGAATAAAGTGGCACCTCCAGCACCCCAAACACAACCCAGAAGACAAATACCATTTGCTGGGACGACGGGAACAGGTCAAGATCTTCCGCCTGAGGACTGGACACAATCGCCTGCACCACCACATGCACACAAAATTTGGCATTAGACAGAGTGGAGAGTGACCTTGTGGTGAGGGACTAATGACAAACAGACCACATCCTTCAAGACTGTATGACGCATGCAGCATCCAGAAGGAAGTACTGGCCAACCACCGACAGCAGTGGAAGCCAAGTTGTACGGCACCCTGGAGGAGCTGCGGTGGACGGCAGCCTTCATCGAGGACACTGGGCTGCTCATCTACTGGGAAGCGAACGAGGAAGAAGAAGAAGAATGTCCTAGAATTCTGTGCACTAACCTTATTTGCAACCACTTTAATTTGATGTCCTTTATCTTTCTTTTTTTCCCCTGAAAATGGTGTTCCATTGTATGCTTCCATATATCCTTCTATCCCACTTTTTACAACAGTTTGGCAATGTGTTGTTTTTCCCCAGTAGATCATAAAATGGTCTTGCACGTTTTGGAGTAGACTGTATTATCCTGAAAGCTTTACTCGAGTCATAAATTAAAAGATTATTATTTGCATGGCTAATTCACCAGTTTGGATGCATGCTCCAACAGCATTAACCATTCCCCTATAAACAATGAAGTTAGCCTGAATATCATATTTGACACAAAACGTATCGAAAGACGGAAATCCTCCATTTTCATCTAATAAATCAGTAACTTGATAAACCCCTTTTTCAATCCAGCTCTGATAAAATGGAGACTCTCTGGCGATCAGGATACTGAAATTACAAAAAAAAAGGGGGGGGGGTTCAGAAATCAATTCGTCAGGGTTTTCAATTTCAACACATTTTCCTATTTGTTCATAGGATTATAGACACTTAACCAAAAGGCAATCTTATTTCTGAAATGTATATTGTTAGTACCTATCTTATCTATAATCTGTGTTGTGCATATAATTATTTCACGATACATGCCCATTTGTGCCTACTGAATCCCCCGTCTCTCTCTCTCTCTCTCTCTCTCTCTCTCTCTCTCTCTCTCTCTCTCTCTCTCTCTCTCTCTCTCTCTCTCTCATCTTTTCACACACACACCTTTCGTAAAAAGAGAACATCTAGAAAAAAGGATGCAGGCTGTTAATATGTGAGTAGAAAGGTCTGTTGATACCATGCAAACTTCACTGGATCAAGATAATCCTGGTGGTAATGCGCATGTATATTCATTCAAGTACGTCAAATATTGCCATTGAATAGGTGCGTTTTGTTTCTGAGTTCTACTGCAATACACTTTCCATTCATAATTAGTTCTTTAATGTTGATTCTTTTGCTGAAAATTTTTGGGCAATACTTAAATTCGATAATAATCTTTAAAAAAAACGATACATTCTCTCTCTCTCTCTCTCTCTCTCTCTCTCTCTCTCTCTCTCTCTCCTCCTCTCTCTCTCTCTCTTCTCTCTCTCTCTCTCTCTCTCTCTCTCTCTCTCTTCCTTCAGAATATTCGTTCGAGAGGATTTTCACTCTCTCCTCACTCTCTCTCTCTCCCTTCCCCCCTCTCTCTCTCTCTCTCTCTGTCTTCATCTGAACATACTTATGTCATTGCAATACATTCAGATGAAGCATTGTCATCTCTTGACAGTGCTATTGATATGATTGATCGTGACTGCAATGAAGCCTTGAATATATTTCTTTCATGTGTTAAAACTTACTCTTCTTGCATGAAAAACAACTCTGTTTGAACAATACTGATGAACAAAATGACTGGTATGACAAAGAATGTAAACTAGGTAAATCGAAAGCAAAATGATTGCTACACATATTTCGGTAAACGAAGGATAGTTCTGATCGTGATGCTTACTGCATAGCTTGGAGAGAGTATAAGAATTTGTTAAAATTTAAAGAAAATCAGTAAAATGAGCAATTGTTAGGGGCGTTAGTTGATTCCATAAGTGATCAAAGGGAGTTTTGGGAAAATGTCCTTGTCACGTGTGAGTACACCTGACAGGGGGGGTTCTTAAACAGGTAATGTGCAGTGGCAGAAACGGAGCGAACACTCAATCCCTCACACCACCAGACCACAAGAGAAAGAAAATTCCACAATATTTTTACTTCACGTTACAACCATTCACTCACACTAGCACTCCAGATGGGGTATGGGTCATAACAAAGAAGAGGAAAAACAGCCGAGAGAGGAAAAGAAAGAAAGAAGAAAAAAAAACAACAATGGGGCATAGAAGAGAAAAAGCACTATTCAGAACTAACTGACCTAGGGGACAAAGTAAATTAAATAGACCACAAAACACGCCAATATCCTGGGATCCCGCTACCGTCCCAACCTAACCCGCTAAACCGCTACAAAGACATTAACGTAACAGAAGAAAGACAGTACTAGAAACAATATACATCAAACAGGACCTAGTCAGGTTAAACAAAACAAGAAGAAAAAGAAAACGAATCAGTGACCGGCAACAGCCGCACACATAACCCCACACGCCAAACCCACACCCACACCACACACGACTTAAGACTCATCAGATCTTGCCCGAGTGGTTCACCGTGGAGGTTGATCCTAAGAAGGGGCGAAGCCCGCATGGGCTGTCTCCCCGACCGAAAAGTCCCCAGTGAAGGTTGAAGCACAACGTTCAACAGTCCTCAGTGCAGGCAGTGGATGCTTTCCAGTCCGAGGTGAAGGTGTCCAGTGAAGGGTGAGGCACACCTTCTACAGTCCCTCAGTGCAGCGACTGTGCCTTGATACCGATGGCGACTTGCCCGGTCCCGAATGCTGGTCCTTCTGCCAGTCCAAGACCGGCGCTGCCAAACTAAATGGCAATTTTTTCCCGCCCTAAAGCGGAGATCAGTCTCCAATGAAGTCATCTGTTATCGTCTTTGCAGTGGTGGCAACCTAGTGTTCGGCAGTGCGTCATGTGGAAAGGGTCACAGTGCCCTATAAAAATTCCAACAATGTCTTTGTACTTTACAGGTAAATAAACTATAATAACTTCTTCACTTTTTCCTTTGCTTTTAACCTGTACTCATATGGCATTCCTTCATCCTTTATCCATGACATTCTGTACTCTAAGGATAACTCTTCCTTATCAAAACCAATAAATAAACCAACTAAAAGCCATCCATGAAAACGTCGTCACCCAAACATAAAGGACAAGGACATCAAGAACTGAACCACATGCGGGCGATAACGGTCGAATTTCCACCCCGTGGTCCAAAGTGTGAGCCGTTCGAACGCTCATTCATTCCGCGATCCGTCTCGTACACTAGAAACAACAAGGAAAACAAAACTAACACTTACGATATCCTTCGGCCCACATCACAAATTAAACAACACAACATGACTCGACCCTCACACTCAGGAAACAACTACAGCTTCTATTGACTAAAATGTATTAGAGACTTTCAACTTATCCAAAGTAGCCGCATACCTACCACTAAGGACCGAAACGCAATTACAGAACAGCGTTCCTAACCATTCCCCACATAATGCTTATCTCGAACACTTCCAAACAGGCACTGCCCTCTTTGATCAGTTTACACACAAAACAAAGTGTGGTTCCAGCCACCTACATTATTAGGCAAAGAAAAAACAGCAAGCACTGAGAGGTTAGAAAACCAAAATGACCAAGAACACTGTCTAAACAGACCATATATTAACCAAAATGGCGGTGTGCCGAGGTAAGAAAACGGTCCACCCCCAATCCGATGAAGGATGGCAGCCGAAAACCGTGACGGTTCCCCCAATGAAGAGGACGCCATGTCAGGATACCTAAGGTGCTTCCTCCATCTTGCGGGATAGGATCCCAGAGGTGGCAAGTGGAACTCTTTCCTTCCCACCGAAGGGGTAGAAAGACTTTCCACGCAACCCCACCGAAGTGGCATCACACATGACGGCACCAGCTGGCAGAATAGATATCTCCTCCGACTTCCAAAGTTCGTAGGCGAGTGCCACACCCCACCCCTAAACAAGATGGCAACCTAGTAACAACACAGCTCAGCTTTTCACCTGACAGCTATGACCACGTGAAAAACGGATAAAAAAGAAAAAGAAAGCATAAACAAGAAAAAAATGAAGATAAGTATTGGAGGATGGGAGCAAAAGCACGGAACCGTATCGCACCCAGATGACAACGAATAACAAACTGGTCAACACCCGCCCAATTAAGTGAAGAATGTCGCTGGCCACACACATCCACGTTATATCAGGTTTGGAGAAATGAATTGTCTTTTCCAACCCAAAAGAATTTACGTCCTGACAATACCCCCCAACCAAAGAGGCTGTGCCACTGACACAGCCAATCACAGCCTCCAGTATGTCTGTACACCCTTTACACTCATTCAAAGTAGACCTTACATTCCTGAACCTTACTCAGCACTCCATCCCGCTGAGGTAATCAGCCATCATCATCATCATCATTTTCATAGTCCATCTATGTCCATCAACCAGTGCCTCCTGGCACACTAATTCCAACCTGTCACTGGAGACGGTAGACAAGTTGTGGCGCTGAGGTGAAGAGCAGTACGACTGCTGCTGTAAGCTATTCAGGGACTGCTTGCGAAACCATACGCGCTAAGTCCCTGACGCCTGCTCGGCTGGCTTCATCTGTCGCTTGAATTCCCCAGGCCACCGCCTGGGTCGATGACGTTCAGGTCTGGAAAGCACAGCGCGCAGAATTCCTAGGGCCTTGGCATAAAATCTGGCTCATTGTTGACTAACCTGTCAGCACTTTCTCATGTCATTGACCTCGGCCTGAAAGCTGTGAATCTGTTGCTCCAATGGCGTGCTTGACTGCAAGAAGCTTCCTCACTGGCCCCTCTGTAAGTCCTGAGTCAACCTGCACAATTTCTGTTGGATCTGTGCCGTCTTCAGCTTGATCTGTCCAAGCTCTCCACTTCTGCACGGCTTTGCTTGGACTGGGCGTTGAAGGTTTCCTTTCCAGTCACTCAGGTCTGTTCGCACCAACATCCGTATCCACTGGAAATTACGAAACCTCTTTCTTTTCTAGTCGATTCACCCGACTCCTGTAGTCCTGAACAGCCGAAGGACGTTCAGCAAAGGGGTCTGCCTTTGCCTAGAGAAGGGTCCATTCACATGTTTTGCGTTTTCTCTGCTTCTTCAGACATCGTGGCACCTTTGCACAGAGGATGATTTTGTTTTTACGCTTCCATGGCTTTGAAGCGTCCTGGTTGGTGTTCGACTCCTCTCACTCGCTCTCATTTCAGCCGCATGTTCGACTCACTTTGGGTCTGCTCCGTCGCTTCTTAACGTGGCTTTCTACCACACGATGCAGGACTTCCGTTGATGTCAACAACCCACACAGCATCCTGGTGTCCGGCTCTTCGAGTTGCTCGTGGCAAACATTGCAGCTGCGACCGAGACTTGGATGTTGAGGGATGGATCCTTTGTCGCACACTGCTATATTGAAGGATCCTTGACAAAGTCCATGCCGAGTCAGGGGCTTCAGGAGGGTTTCAGGGGGCCTCTTTCTCTCTCCTGTGCTTGGAACGCGTGGTGGCAGTCACAAATCTACTCTTCTGGCAACTCTGACGATAATCTCCCGACGCTGACCGTCTGCCAAAGCACACTGAATTCCAATCAAGTAGGGATACGCAGGTCCTTAGAGGCTACTGACTGCCACCCCCTTCCCTTTTAAAGTATGGCGTAGAGAACATCTACCAGTGCTGTAGAATCGGGTTCCCTGAAGATGACTCGATTCTGACACTTGCATTCATCTCCGCGAGGTTGCATCACAAGGGATTAACTGCTCATCAATAAGACTGCTGTAGCTCCTGTGTCCCAATAAGCTTTCACTTTCTTGTCTGCCACACACCACGGATGGTAAGGCGGATAAGATTGGGTCGTGACCTGACTCTCTTCCAAAGGCCACCCAAGAGTGCGAGAATGGTCGGATTTCGTCTGGTCCCTCCTCTTGACAATCCCGAACGAAATGTCCCCTTTCCCCACAGAGGAAGCAAAGCTTGAAGCTTGGGTCCCCGACGTTCCTGAATTGCTGGGGACATCGCTTTGAGGGTGACGACGGTTTGAAGACTATGTGACGTCCCGATCGACGGTTTTCCTACTTGTCCCTGGCAGGCAAGCGATAGTGGACGACAGCGCAATCTGCGAAGGCTTTCAGCCACTCGATTGCCCTGGCGATGTCTTTGTTCTTCTCTCTCACCCAACTGAACTGCAGTTCTGAGATACCGAACTCATTAGTGCCCAAGATGAAACAATCCTTCAAATCCTTCTGAGGGCTTCAATCCAGTATTCATGGTACGGACGGAGCGTTTCCCCGAACTGGTGAAAAGTTTCCTCAAAGGTTTCCTCATGGTGCTGAAACTGCTTTCTGGAGGACTTCGCAGACATATGCATCTACCGGCGAAGAAGCCGCTTTTCAACTCGTATAGGAAGCCCGGGAATATCGACAAACGCCCTCTTAGCCTTGCCCGTCAGGCTACTGATGAGGTAAAGGGCTTACTCTGGTCCGTTTTAGCAGGTACGCACGGCAACCGCCTCAAATTGCTCAATGTAGGTGTCTATGTATCGCTAGCACTTGTACACAGGCATATAGCTTGGGCGGAGCCACCGGAATAACCATGCCCTGGTGGAAACTCCGCTATACCCGATATGACGGAGCCATGCAACGTAAGCAACCACAACTGTGCATCGGTTCATCTAACTGTTGAACCAAGTTTCGGCCCGGAGTTTTACTTTCCTCCACCAACAGCCTCAAAGTCCAACTCTTTTCTGTTCTGAGCCTCCTTTCTAACTGTTCACTCTGTTCTCTAGACTCTCGCTCCAGTCTCCTTTCCTCCATCTCCTCTTTCCCATCGCCGTTCCCTTCTCCTCTCTCTCCATCCCTGTCTCTCTTCCATCTCCTTCTCTCTTTCGCCTCTCTCTCCTTCCCAGCTTCCAGCCTCTTTTCCGTCCATTGCCATTTTTCCATCTCCCTCTCTTCTTTGGCTTCTCTCTCCTCCTTCTTCATAGCCTCTTCTCCTCCCTCTCCAGTCCCCTCTCCTCCCGCTCTCTCTCTCTCTTGCCTCACTTCTTCTCTTTTCCCTTGCTCTTAGCCTCTCATTTCTTCCTCGTCATATCCTCATCAACATAAGAGATCCATGGCCTGGCCCCGGAGGATAAGCATAGGGCGAAGGCCCGAAAGGCGAAAGTCTCGCGAGATACGGCGGGGGCGAAGTCCCGAGACCGGAGGTGGGTAGAGGTCCGTGCTCGGAGAGATGACCCAGGAGGGTAATTTCCTGTATTGTAGACATCACGGTGGACTGAGGCGAATCCACCAGAAGAATACACAACCTGGTAGTTGGCCAGTCATCGCCTGAGATCCATGGGGCTCCCATCCCTGCAGAATTTCCTGCACCGCGAGTCTGAGACGGAGTGATCCGGCCGCATCGTCATCCACGTGATTTCCAAAACTGACAGTATAACTCACTGAAACACAGTCACCGAACACTAAGAATACACAGAATTTGCACAACCACGCAAGAACCCTGACTAACGAAATCCCACTAAGGTTCCGACGTGTGGTGTCCCACTTCGCACTTAGTATCCACGTCGCCTATTCGAAGGTCACAAAGGTATTTAACCCACCTCCAAGCCAATAGTTACGGTCGATACTAAATGGATATAAATCACAAGATTCTGTGAATAGTCACTGGGGTTGACGAGACTACCCCAGTTTCCCAAAGGGAAAAATGCACTATCTTACACCATGAGTCATGTAGGGTAACACCACACGAGTGTTAACCCACCGTTCACCGAGAATGACACCACTCACTGACAGACACTGAATGACAAATGACGTAAGGGTTGATGTCCGCCAAACACCAATGACAACCCTAACAAACACGAGGAAGTGCTTTTATCCAACGAACCTAGAGTGGTACCAACCACAATATCTCCTTCAAAGTCAAGTTCCTACAAAGTAGAACCACAAAAAGTCAAATTCCAAGAATAGGAACCGAAACTGTATAAGCTCACAACGTACTAGCAACGCCAATCCGCTAAATCGTAGCTGGTATGCCCACGAGATAGGAAATCCGGAGTAGATACGTTTCCACAAATGTAACTATACAAAGAGTAGTCAAATAACTGTACCAATATACCCAACACAGGGGAAAGGAGAATTGACAAAGTCCTACTTGCGACTTTGACTAAGTGAAGTCAACACCAACAACTCCTCCAACCGTATGATACAGTCTAAGGTATGTCTCACAAGACAAGAGAGTAGTTTGAGCAACAAAAGACAACAATGTATGACTTTATGACTAATGTGTATTCAATCCACAAAACCGTTCAAACTTCGAAGAGAAAAGAATGATCCACGAACCAAATTGCAGTCAATAGCACTGGCCAGCACAACGCTAGCCAAACGAAAACGTGATTCGATTAACCCTGGCTAACGTTCACAAATAAAGGCAACTAACCTCTTCCACCAAATGAACACCGAAGTATCCAAACTCAATACTAGCCCATAGCTGAGTTATTTCCCCTGATTACAACGAAGAAGATTAAAAACCACGATACCCATTATGTTTCAACACTTCCACAGCGTTGAGAACAACAATCTTCAAAAGAAAAACTCTGACCAAAAACGTGGTCCAAGCTCACAGTTTTCCCTTAGAAAACATATCCAAACCGAATCAATTCCAACGACGATGTGGACTAACTCAATAAACTCGACAAAGCACAAACTCGAGTCAAATGGGTAACAACTACTACCCTTGTGCACCGGCGTTCCAAGAACCCACACAAAGTTTACCACACCTGGTAACGACCAATAATCCGATCAAATGTTGATTTCGTAAAATAAACTTCAAAGATGTTACCCAGTCACAAAGGCCAAAGAAATCACAAACCTACACAACTGGAATTATAATGACTCAACACTTTCTACCAACCAGCAAACCAACTTACCAAAAAAAGCATAAGACATCAACAAACGCAATAAGGCAGGGACGGACAATAGAACTTTACACGACCCTTACCGCAATGCCAAACAACTAACCTAAATTTCCACAGCGACGACTAAACACGGAGTACACGTGCGCCAACACGGTCACTGGCACCGGACAGAACCGACTCGATCAAACAGTGCCTGACTGACGCGCCGAAATTCCCGTGCAGGCACGATCTAGTCCACAGACGGAAACACGTGCTAAAACCCCACAGCTGCCTGTCACGAATGGGAGACGGATGAAAAGTGGGAGGGGGTGGCAGAAAAAAGGAACAATGGCTCTATGGAAAACACCTTGTGTATCCACAGACGCTACACTCCCATTCTCAACACAAGCGACTGACAAATTTATTATTCCAAACAACACAGTCCCATACAAATTAATTGAACAATTAAAAAGCCTAATCATCAGCAGCTAGACAGAAAGCAAATACCTGCTTGTATGTGCTTAGACAGAAGATGAAACCTAACAACAAGGCTATCCCCTAAACTAAACCACACAGATCCTAACCACCTAGTGAAAATAACAAAATCAAACACCACCAAAATGTGAGGGAAGGGGTTTTTTTTTGTAAACTAAGTAGTAAACTAACACAATACCAAGTTTCGCTCAAACACGGTATCGGAACTAAGTGTCCAAAGTGTGCTTGTACAAAGCACCAAGTGCTGTGGCACAACCGGCCTACACATACCTTACTAACACAGTCGGCGTCTTGGGCACAGGCAAATGCAGACCAAATTCCTAATCAGTACAAGCACTGATATCGATGACTCTGCACAGCAAGACCTATTAATCTAAGTTCAAACCCCCTTCTTCCTCCACCCAAGTACCTATCTAACTCAGTAATGAGAAACGGAGAACGGATACTAGAAACAATAGCCGGCGTACTAACAACACAAAACAACGCCGAGAACGAACGCGTAACGGAAGCGCCGAAGGTCCGACCAGGAGCACGGAACTCACCTGCCGAGACAGCACCCCAAAACCGTCCATGGGTTCCCTACTAACTCTAGAACCCACAACAACCAACCACCCATCAAATACACGCAAGAGAGCTAGACAGATCCCTCAAGGGTCGCGGTAGTGAGTTCAGATAGTCGCATTTATACACCACATACACATTCCATGTACCCCGCATCTCCACCATAAATGTCACGTGCGAGTACAACCTACAGGGGGGGTTTCTTAAACAGTAATGTTGCAGTGGCAGAAACGGAGCGAATCACTCAATCCCTCACACCACCAGACCAACACAAAAGATGTTTCAACAATATTTTTTACTTCACATTACAATCCACCGCACGGGGGGGGGGGGGTGAAATCCATTCAACTCACACTACATCCAGATGGGGTTAGGGTCATAACAAAGGAGAGGAAAAAAACACTGAAGAGGAAAAGAAAAAAAAAAAAATCCTTGCATAGAAGAGAAAAAAGCACTATTCAGAACTAACTGACCTAGGGTACAAAGTAAATTAAATAGACCCCAAAAACGTCCGCCATATCTGGGATCCCGCTCGTCCCAACCTATACCCCGCTAATAAACCGCTACAAAGACTTATCGTAGACAGAAAAAGACAGTACTAGAAACACTAATACATCAAACAGGAACCTAGCAGGTAAACAAAACAATAAGAAAAAGAAAACGAAATAAGTGACCGGCTTCAGGGCCCCACACACCCCCAGCCGCCAAACCCACACCCACCCACACACGACTTAAGACTCATCTGATCCTTTGCCCGAGGAGGTTTCACCGTGGAGGTTGATCCAAGAAGGCGAACCCGCAGTGGGCTGTCTTCCCCCAGTCCGCCCGAAGAAGTCCCATTGAAGTGAAGCACACCTTCACAGTCCGCAAGTGCAGGCAGTGGGATTTCTTCCCGTCCGAGGTGAAGGTGTCCCAGTAGGGTGAGCACACCTTCAAACAGTCCTCAGTGCAGCGACTGGTGCCTGGGAAACCGGATTGCGTCTGCCAGTCCCCGGTGATGCTGGTCCTTCAGCCAGTCCCAGACCGGAGCTGCCCGGTAACAAATGGCAATTTTATTCCCGCCCCTACGGCGGAGATCAGTCTCCAGATGAGAAGTCATCTTTTATCGTCTTTGTCAGTGTGTGGGCAACCTAGCTGGGTATCGCAGTGCGTCATTGTTTTGAAGGTCACAGTGCCTTAAAAAGGTCAACAATGGCTTTGTCACTTTAAAAGGGTATATAAACTATAATAACTCTTTCACTTTTTTCCTATGCTTTAACCTGTACTCATGCATTCCTTGCATCTGAATCCGACACTTGTACTAAGGATAACTTCCTTAGTACACAATCTCAATACATAAAACCAAACTAAAATCCATTCCATACGTCTGTCACACAAACATATATGAGCAAGGACACAAGAACGGAACCACTCGGGGCTATACGGGTCGGAATCTCCACACTCCGTGGTCTAGTGTTAGCCGATCGAAAAGCTCATGCATACCGCGATCCGTCTCGTACCTACGAAACAACAAGGAACAACCAACCTAACACTTACGATATCCGTCCGGCCCACATCACAATTAACCAAACAAGCATTGACATCGACCTGCACACTCAGGAAACAAATACCGCTTCTAATGACTAAATGGTAGTTTAGAGACTTTCAACTTAGTCGCAAAGTAACCGAATACCTAGCCCCATAAGGACCGAAACGCAATGTAAAAACATAGCGTCCTACAATTCCACCACATAAGGCTTATCTCGATATCACTTCCAAACACACGCGCCTCATTTTGGCGCAGTTACACACAAAAAAAAGTGTGTCCAGCCAAACAGCATATTAAGCAGAAGAAAAACCGCAATCACTGAAAGGTTAAGAAAACCAAATGACGCAAACACATGTCTAAGACAGACCATAGTAATACCAAATGTCGTGCGGCGAGGTAAGAAAACGACCGCTCCCCAATCCGATGAATGATGGCAAAGCCGAAAACCGTGACGTCCCCAATGAAGTGACACCAGGTCAGGGATGACCTAAGGAGCTTCCAGCCACAGGTCGGTATAGGGATCCCAGAGGTGCAATGGAAAACACTTTCCTTCCCAACAAGGGTGAAAAGACTTTCCACGCATCACCACGACGAAGAGGAGTTCAAACAGGAAGCTCCAGCTGGCAGAGAACGAGATCTTCTCCGACTCCCAAGTTCGTAAGCGAGTGCCACACCACTCGCCAAACAAGATGGCAACCAGTAACAAAACAGATCAGCTGTGTCCCTGACAGCTGATGACCACGTGAAAACCGATAAAATAGAAAAAGAAGCCTTAAAAGAAAAAAAAGAAGATAAGTATTGGAGAAGGGTGCAAAATGCACGACGTAAGCGCACCCAGGATGACACTAATAACAAACTGTCCAACACCCGGCCAATGTAGTGAAGATGTCGCTGGCCCACACACCACTTTATTCAGTTTGGGAAGAAATGAATTGTCTTCCAACCCAAAAGTATTTACGTGTCCGTGACATAAATAAGTATATTAATAAGTATATAGACAATGGAGTAAATACTCAGACACAATTTTTAAAAATTTGCTCAACATAACTGGCGCAACATTTGTTAAAAGGCACGGCTTAAAAATATTCCTTAAGAATTTTAAGCCTGCCTTTTAAAACACACACACACACTCACACACACACAACTCACACACCCACAGCACACACACACACACACACACACATATATATAATATATATAAAGATATAGATATATATATATAAATATAATATATAAATATAAATAAAAATATATATATATATTAACAAAAACACTGTCAAACTATCGTACTCATGTAGCCCCAACCTCAAAAACCTAATTGACGCATCAACTAAAATGAAAATCAACACAGACAAAGAAGGGTGAAGAAAGGAAATCTTGCATTGCACCAGAAAGGAGGCAGTGCCCACTAAACAATAAATGTCTTCACAACAACATTGATTACCAGGCATTTCAGTGACCATCAGAAAATGAAAAAGAAACATACAAAGTGATCACTGAAACACCACTTCAAACCAGATATGCCAAGCCACACCAGTCATTAATAAAGAAAAATATAAAATCCAAACAGAACTGGGGGAAGAGAACAATAAAGTGCAACAGTTCTCAGCCGCCACTCCTAACAATATCGAGCGGCTGACTCCCAGAATGCCCCCTTTATTGTTCTCTGACAAGTAAGACTTCAATAAACCAAAAAATAACGATTATTTACAAAACAAACATACTGTGTAGGATTATCCGTTTTCAATACTAATTTACTAAAACTTTTTAGATTTTAGTTTTTGCTTCAATCCTTTGTAAGAACTTGGGGTGACTTAAATTAGGACTTGGGGTGACTTGGGGTGACTTGAGTTAAGAACTTAGAAGTGCCTTGAGTGTGTGCATGCGTGGGGTGGGGGTGGGGCGGGGGTGAGGGTGGGTAGGGTGGGGGGGGTGCTATTCCGCGCCCCACCTCAATCAACTAGGCCAAGTGATCACATAGGGTCGTTTGACCTAGTTTGCCGCTGAGCTTTGCAGGTCAAACGACCCTATGTGATCACTTGACCTAGTTTGCTGCTGTGCTTTGCAGGTCAAGTGATCACATAAGGGTCGTTTGACCTAGTTTGATGCTGTGCTCCTCTTTCTCAACCAGGCTTGCAACTGGCTTTGGCAGAGTTATAGCAGTTACTGCTGTAGCCGAGCTTTTATGGCGGCTCTAATCGCCAGTAGTTAGTACATCCGTCATTGTATATTTGGAGCATTTATATGGAGATAGTGCTGGCTACACACTACTGCTCTCCATACTGGTAGATGTACTAAGGTCTGCCTAGCCCTATCTAGTTTGTTTGCCAGAACCCCCGG
>JAFLJL010017626.1:72830-101492 GCA_018398815.1 Conus ventricosus | reverse complement strand
TCCTCAACGTGAGGAGCGATTAAGATCAGTATATTTAAAATGCCTAAAACAATTTGTTAAGTGCTCAACCCCTTGGGGAGCAACATTAGTTAAAACAAGTTAAAAGAGGAATCTTAAAACTATCTACAAATTTGTTTCAAGCATGCTGCGCTGTCATCAGGATGGTTTTTGGTTTGCCCACCGCCGATGTTATATAGCGTGTGGGCTCCCGTTTGCGGTTGTTTGCACGTGCGGGTTGGCTGCACGTGTTTTTTGGGGGTTTTCAGGTTTTTGTTTTGGGTGTGTTCACTAACAACGATTTCCATTTATGCCTGCAGTTGTTTACTATTTCTGTTTTGGTGTTTAAAGTTGCTAAGTATGGTTTGCATAGTATTAACCCTTTTTTAGTTAAACATAGGTTGCACCTTTTGAAACATTGCTGTATGGTGATGCTCTTTTTATGATTTTCCAGGATAAAATTGTAGCTTTTTTTTGGGGTCTTTAAGTTTCCAGATATATTTGCTCATTCTGTTTGGTTTTTATATTTTTCTTTATTAAATGACTGTTTGTGGTTTGCATATCTGGTTTTGAAGTGGTTTTCAGTGATCCCTATGTATGTTTCTTTTCATTTTCTGATGTCACAGTAGCTTGGTATACAATTTGTTTTGAAGACATTTATTGTTTAGTGGGCACTGCTCCTTTCTGGTGCAATTGCAAGATTTTCTTTCTTCACCCTTCTTTGCTGTGTTGATTTTCATTTTGTTGGATGCGTGAATTAGGTTTTTGAGGTTGGGCATACATGAGTCCAAAATATTTAACAAAAACACTGTCAAACTATCGTACTCTTGTATGCCCAACCTCAAAAACCTAATTGACGCATCCAACAAAATGAAAATCAACACAGCAAAGAAGGGTGAAGAAAGGAAATCTTGTAATTGCACCAGAAAGGAGCAGTGCCCACTAAACAATAAATGTCTTCACAACAACATTGTATACCAAGCTACTGTGACATCAGAAAATGAAAAAGAAACATACATAGGGATCACTGAAAACCACTTCAAAACCAGATATGCAAACCACAAACAGTCATTTAATAAAGAAAAATATAAAAACCAAACAGAACTGAGCAAATATATCTGGAAACTTAAAGACGCAAAAACAAGCTACAATATATCCTGGAAAATCATAAAAAGAGCATCACCATACAGCAATGTTTCAAAAAGGTGCAACCTATGTTTAACTGAAAAAGGGTTAATTTACTATGCAAACCACACTTAGCAACTTTAAACACCAAACAGAAATAGTAAACAACTCCGGGCATAAATGGAAATCGTTGTTAGTGAACACACCCAAAGCAAAAACCTGAAAGCCCCCAAAAAACACGTGCAGCCAACCTGCACGTGCAAAACAACCGCAAACGGGAGCCCACACGCTATATAAATCGGCGGTGGGTAAACAAAAAAACCTTCCTGATGACAGCGCAGCACGCTTGAAACAAATTTGTAGATAGTTTTAAGATTCTCTTTTAACTTGTTTTAACTAATGTTGCTCCCCAAGGGGTTGAGCACTTAGAAAATTGTTTTAGGCATTTTAAATATACTGATCTTAATCGCTCCTCACGTTGAGCACTGTGGCCTGAAGGATTTTAAAATGGAAGAAACTAATTTTAGGCAGTCAACAAAAAATATACCGTTTTCAAATCCGCAATCATTATAAAAAAAAATAATAGAACAAACAGAAAAGTTTCTACATAATATGAGATGGAAAGCATTCTTTTTTTTGAACCCAAATGCAAAAAACGAGGAAAAAAAACACCTCAATTTCAATAAAGGCGATCACACCAGCCAAGACGAAATAAAACCCTTTGAAGATAAAATGAAAAAAATGAAAACCAATATTGATTCAAAAAATCAACAAGGGTTTTCCCCAAACAACACAAAAACACAAATAAAAAAAATAAAAATGACAAAAAATATTTGTAAGGCTGAAAAATAGTAAAAAGAAACTCGTGGAGAGCGGGGCAGCGGAGTCCTCAGAAGAGAAGCCCCTTCAAGCAAGTGTTTGGGCCCCTTATCTCCTGACACTTAGGGGGGTTGGGCCCCACCCCGGTTCATGACCCCGGGGATGCCCCCTTGTGCCCCTTTTTTTCCCCTTTTGGGGGACGAGCCTGGCGGGGATTCGAACCTGACCCTCTGGACAGCTCATTTTCTCTTATCTCGGCTTTAAACCCACTGAGCACGGGCACCTGAATTTGTAGGGAAAAAACCCTTTTGAATTCACTTTTTTTCCCCCTTTGAATACCCGCTTGAACACCTCCCCCGCTTTGCCATTGCTTTCGGGGGCTCTGGTTTTTTCCTTCCTGCAACTGGATGTTTCAGGGGGGCGTATGCGACTTCCCTAAAAACCCCCCTAGCTCCAATTTTCTGCAGTGAGGACTTTGCCCTGAAGCCTTTTTCCCCTCGGCTGTTTGCAGATCAGATACTTTTCGTTTGTAGTTTTGAGCTGCCTCCATTCTGTTCTCATTGGCCCCCGTGAGCTCTCATGTAGTGCTTTGGTTGCTTAGAGTGGACTACTATGTCTGGTCTCTCCCACTCTTGTGATGATCTCGGGGGATTTTCCTTTTGGGGTCTCAGTGACCCCCTTCTCCCCCCTTTCCAGCAGACTCTGCCTGCATTTTTCGAGTGGCATGTTGTTCTTGGCCATGTTTGTTCCTCCTCCCGTGAAGAATTTGGGGGGGTGCTTTTGGAGCCCGTTCTCCCTTTTTGGGTTTGGGGTACTAGCCCAGATCTTGTACAATTTCTTTTGACCCTTGGGTTTGCCTCCATGTGTCCCTTTCCCTTGAGCCAGGGTATTTACAGAGCTTAAAACATGCTCCCTGTTTGTTTTTCATGGCGGGGGGCATGCAGGTCGTTTTTTTTCCCCACTTCCCCATTTTTGCATTTGGGCAGAAGGTCATATCAGTCTGAGAATGGCTGTCCTGAGAGGGGCCTTTCCCAAATGCACCCAAGTTAACTTTTTTGGGAGTGCATTCTCCCAGTTGCCATTGCCCTTGTGGCCGTTTGTGCTTTTTGGGTCTTTTTTTCTTCTTCTTTTCTCATTCCCTTTTCGATGCTCTTTTGGCTTTTCCTTTGGCCTTTTGACCACCATTCATTTTGGTCACCCCCTCCTTGTCTGTTGGTCGGGGTGTGTCCTGTTATTTTCTCTGATCTTGAGATTTTTCTTTTGCAAAATCCATCGCCTTTGATTTTTCCATTTTCTGCTGTTTCAGGGGGGCTTGTTTGCTTCTACCACCCTTGTCTCTGAGCCCTCCACTTGCTTTGAAGTCTGATCTTCCCCTGCTTTGTTTTTCCTCCAGGAGGGATTTCGTGGTATTTTGAGCTTTGTTGGCGACAGACAGCGCGATTCGTCAGACAGGGTGGGCCCCAACCCTTTTCCTTGTGAACTTGTTTTTTGGTTTCCATTGCTCACTGTCTGGTGAGATGTCGATACATCAGGGCCCAAGGGAGTTTGGTTCAGCATAAATGCAGACCCAGACCTTGTTTTGCCAGGGAGCCCACACTGGTAAAGGGTCTCTAACCCTTTTTCCGCCATCTGTTTGGGTTTTCTTTTGCTGTTTGTTGTTTTTTCCAGCGTATCTCTTCCATCTTCCCAAGGTTTTGACGGGTTCTTGTGACGTTGATTGCCGGGTTTGGGAAAAAAACCTAAAGCCAAATTTGGCCACTTTTCCTTTCTCATGAGGCTCGTGATTTTCGGGCTTGAATTTCTTTTGGGTGGGGGCAATTGTGCCAGCCTCTCCGACAGGGAAGTTCTGTCTTTTTGGGATGAAATCACTGTGTGTCTCCATAAAAGGCCTTGAGAGGAGGCATCTTGTACCCATCCCCAAGGGGTCTGTTTGTCTAGCGTTGTTTGTTTGTTTTCAAGATGATTTCCCTTTGCCAGCACGAACAGTATGGGGGAAAATTGCACAGCCTTTGCAATGCCCCTTCCAATTGATCCAATCAGTTGTATACCCCTTTGGTAGAAAACCCTTTTGGGAAAAGCCTTTGAAGTATTTCTTGGTATGCGAATGTTCTTTGGCACATGGTACATTCAAGACCAAATGTTCACTTCACAGATCCTATGCTTTGCCTCAAGCTCACAGCCGGGCTCTCTTTTCTTTTTTTGCTTTTTGGATTGCGTCCAGATCATTGTGGCTGTTCTACACACCCAGCCACCCCGGGGATGCCACCTTTCGGGACTGACACACCCCAAGTACTTCTTTTCCATCGGGTACTTGGTCACCCTTGTCTGACGGAAGAGATTTTCCCTTCGACGTTCATGTGTATGCCTGAATGGTGATGTCCTGAGTTTGCTTTTGGGAGTACACACCATTCCCGTCATCCAGGGCGCTGATCTTCTGGTTTCTCCAAGCCGATCGCAGCGCCTTGGACCACCCAGCCCTTTGGGGGACTTTCTTGTAAAGTGGAAAGGGTATTCCTTTTTCCCCTGGTGTGATTTGGTCTCTTTGCACCCCTTTTTTTTTTTTCCCCCAACGTTGGGGGTTTTTGCCATTGAACTTTTCCCTCGGGGTTGGTTGGCCATACCGCCCCTTGAATGTCAGTGGGTTTTGCTCTGGATAGGTTGTTTCCTCAATCTGCTCAAGAACCCCTTTGCCCACACTTAGGGTCCAGATTTTCCCAAAACGTGTTCGGCAAACGGGAAAGGGGTCTCTGAGAAGCGCTTTGTGTCTTTTTCTTTTTTCTTCCTCTTCCTCGCAGATTCCGCTTTGCTGGGGGCGCTGTGTTTTTTTTCAGGTCTTCCACAGTTTTTCCAACCCTTGTTTTTCAGCTGACAGTGCGGTCTTATTTGCTTCTTGAGGTTGTTCTTTTGGACTCGATTTTGCCCATCTTTTCTGGCGTCTGGATTTTTGGAGGTGTTTTCTTTTTGGGGTGTTTTACTCCATAGGCGTCTCCTGGGTACACAATGCCCCCATATTGGCTTTTTGTGTTCCGGGGGTTTTTTCCCCTTTTGCTCGAGTCTTTGGACGATTTTTGCATCCATTTCTCCAAATCTTCAGTTTCGTTTGCTCGGGCGGTGAGTTTCAGGCGCCGGACGGGGCCCTGTGCAAATTCCTCATCCGAACCAACAGCGGGGATGTCCTTGGCACTTGGTTTAAATCCTGGCCTTTGGTTTCCGACTTTTTTCTGCTGATCAGTGCGCTGTGTTTATTCGGATGGTTTCACACACCATCTTTGTTCTGGGATCTTTTTGGGCCCCGGGTGGTAGCGAAACGCTTCAAAAGACACTGAATATTCCCCTTTGGGGCCCTGTTCATATCCGTTTGGGATTTGCAGTCGTGATTGGTTGAGCACCGTGGTTCATCATTTCCCCCCCTTTCGGGGAATCTGGGGGTCTTTCCTTTATTTTTAGTAGCCACATGTTTAAGGGGAAAGGGGGGGGCAGCCCAAGGGCCCTTGGTTCTGGTCTTTCCAGGTCCTCGGTCTTTTTTGGAGTCTCCGGCCTATTCCCCAAGTCAATGGGTTTTCCCCGCATCAGTAGAAAAAAACTGTGGGAGCGTGGCACAAGGTCCCCAGAAGAGAAACCCCCCCTTTAAGAAGGGTTTCGGCCCCTTTTTCCCCGACACTTAGGGGGGTTGGGCACCCCCGGTTCATGACTCCCGGGTTCCCCTGTGCCCTTTTTTTCCCCCCTTTGGGGCGGCATGTGGTTTTGAACCCCTGACCCCCGGGAAAGTCATTTTCTCTTAATGACTCGCGCTTTAAACCACGGCCACAGGGACACCTGTATTTGTAGGGGAAATTTGCCCTTATGAAGTTCACTTTTTTTTTCCCCTTGACCATATCCCGCTTGAAACCCCTTTTGCCCCTTCGCCATTTTTTCAGGGGTTTGGTTTTTTTTTTCCCCGCAATGAGACTGTTTATGAGGTGTATGCAAACGTTCCTACAAATCCCCCAGCTCCCAAATTTTGCGTGGGACTTTGACCCGATGCCTTTTCTCCTCAGGCGTTTGCCGACAGCAATTTTCAGTCTTGTAATTTGAGCTGCCCCCATTTTGTTTTCTATGGCACCGTGGCTCGTCATGATCAGGCTGGTTGACTTAGGTGGCTATATGTTGGTCTATGCCACTTTGCTGATGACTTGGGGGATCTTCCATTTTGGGGGGTCTGCAGTGCATCCCAGTCATTTGCCCCCCTCCCGCAGACTCTGCCGCATGTTTCGAGTGGCACTGTTTTTTTCTTGGCCTTGTTTGCTGCCCTTCCGGAAGAAAGTTGGGGGGCTTTGGAGTCCCGTTTCCCTGTGTGGGGTTTGGCTGCCCAAATACTTTTCAATTTTTTTTAGCACTTGGGTTTTGCCTCCAGTGTACCTTCCTTGAAGGGCTACTTTACATGAGCTTAGAAAAAATGCTCCCCTGTTTGTTTTTTTTATGGAGGGGGGCATGCAGGTCGTCTGTTTTCCCCCCCCCCTTCACCCGGTTTGCATTTGAGGGCAGAAGGGGCATATGGATCGAGAATGAAGGTCCTGAGAGGGGGGCCCTGTTTTCCAAAAGTCCCTTCCAATTAGATTCTTTGGAGTGCATTCCCCACGTTGTCATTGCCCTTGCTGGCTCTGCTGAATGCTTTTTTGGGGTTTTTTTGGTCTTTTTCTTTTTCACTCCTAATCAGCAGCTCTTTTTTGGGTTTTCCTTTGGCCTTTGACACCATTCAGTTTTGGTCACCCCCGTCTTGTTGTTGGCTGTGTGTTTCCTGTTATTTCTCTGATCTGGAACTTTTCTTTTGCAGAATCCATCGCCCTTTAATTTCCATTTTCTGTGTCTTCAGTGGGCTTGATTGCTTTTCACCTTGTTCCCGAGTCCCCCACATGTTGAATCTTTCCCCTGCTTTGTATTCCTCCCGGATGGGTTTCAGTGGGAGTTTGAGCTTTGCTTGGCGACAGTACAGCGCGATGTCATCAGACAGGGTGGGACCCAAGCATTTCCTTGTGAACTAGCAATTCTACAAAAAGGAACCAAAAAAATACCTCAAATCCTTTCAAAAAACATCGAAAAACTACAAAAAAGCCGCAAAAAAAATACACGACCAAAACCGCACTAAAAAAAAAAACTTGCAGGCGCTAGACCCAAGTGACAGGATAGACCACGCAACAAAAGAAGCTTTTATAAAAGTCAAAGACCACAAACCCAATTTTCATAAAATCCCCATTGCTTAAAACCCACCAAATCGAATTAGGAAAAAAAGCAAAAAAATTTGGAAAAAAAATAAGAACTAATAAATACCAAACTTTGTCCCCCGCCCCCAAAAAATTTTGGGGGGGCGCTAGGGAAGGATTTATTGTTCCTAACTATAAACCCTACAAAAAAAAATAGTGTAGGATTATCCCTTTCAAACTAATTTCTAAAATTTTTTAGATTTTTAGTTTTTGCTTGTCCTGTGTTTTTCCCGATCATTTTCAATAACATCATTTTACGCATACTGCCAAAGTTCTCTTTCTTTTATGTGAATTTAAAAATACATCTTTTAAAAATTTTTTTTAAATTTTTAAAAAGGTTTTATTTTTTACATAAAATCCCCACACTTATTCCAGTGTCTTTTCCCCTGAAAGCTAGTTTTACAAAGTGTTTCTTTTTTTAACTTGTCTCTTTCTGCCGACGTCTCTATAATAAATAGTGTCTGCGTTCCCTTTAAAAATCTATAAAAAAGTTTTAAACCTCACTCAGTTTTTGTAGGTTCAAATAAAATATGTTATCATCTGTCCATAAACCTTCTTCATGAATTTCTTTTTTTCCCCTTTAAATGTTTTTGGGCAGAAAAACACAATATATCAAAATTTTTAGCGATAAACTGTTTGAAGGTCTAGGACAAATATTGTTTTCCCCAAAAACCCGTCGTCCAAATCAATGAACAATGAGGTTTTTGTCTAAAGTTTAAAATGCTCCATAGTTTTATAACAAATTTTAATTTTAACCAGTTATTTTGTTTATAACCTCTTCAAACTTGTTCAGTATAATAAAATCTTAGATTTAAAAGTGAAAATTAATCCAAATTCGTTTTGTAAGATTGTTTTATTTGACTGATATTGTTTTGTTGTTGTTGTTATGACCCTTTTATCCTCCCTTGTGAAGAATGACGACAGTAACTTTTTAATTTTTCAACGTTAAGTTTTGCGCTAATTAAATTCCTTTTGAGAAAGGGCGTCACTAACGCCCACAACCCCCCTCCCTCCACTTTTTAAGACAGAAATTTCAAAAAATTTTTGCTGTCTCCTAATTTTATTTTCGGGAAAGAACTGTAATTTTGAGAAACTCTTTTAAAACTGATTCTCTTCTGTGGAGGATGACTGTTTTTTTCCCCTACGGGTTTATTTCAATCTCTTTCCGACTATTGTCATCTGGCATAAGACTTACATGTAAAGGGCCAGAGTTGAATGCTTTTCTGAAACTTTTTTGGCGGTCAAAAAATGTAAATGGGCTTATGAATTCAAATTTTATGTCCCATTCTAAATATGGTTCTAAGTGCCATTTGCTGTCAGGTTTTCGAACTATTTTATATTCATACTG
Organism: Conus ventricosus; assembly: GCA_018398815.1. NCBI lineage: Eukaryota > Metazoa > Mollusca > Gastropoda > Neogastropoda > Conidae > Conus > Conus ventricosus. The sequence goes on along the minus strand of JAFLJL010017626.1, from coordinate 92,963 downwards.
GCCAGCATTATTTGCTTCTAGATTGCGTAGTTGTTCTAGTTTAGGAAACCTTTTGTTGTCGCCAACCTCTTTACGTTTATAATCACCATCTTTAGTGTACTCAAAACCATACAAATCGCCTATCTCACCATTCTGTTCAAAGTCCGCAACGTCTGCAAGGTCTTTTAATTCTAAAGTTATACACCTCACAGGCGCTAATGTAACTCCTGATTCTTCTGGCCCGCGCGACATTATTTTTAGGACAGTTTATTATTTTATTTCCAAAACAATGTGTAGGTTATCACATTTCACAACTTTCCCAGTTTTGTCTGTGATTTTTATATTAAATGATCCGACCCTCCACAAACTAATCCTTTAAACTGTAAATTAGGGAATTGTATAATTTCATAATCGCAATATGCAGCTTTCCCTGATGGAAGAGCTCTTAAAACAGTTGAGGGCCTTCCATCATATAAGTTTTCATCAGTGCTCAGCTCGTCCAAATGAACATAGAGTAATGAATGTAATGCAAGATTGAGCGGACTTTCCCCCTCATAAGTAGTGTTGTCTGGTGTAACTCTAAATCTATGATTGTCAGCTGCAAAGCCTAACATTTTAGCTAGCTCTTTATCAAAATAGTAACCTCCTTCTTCTTCAGGCTTGAATGTTAACATTGTTTTAGATTTGCATTGTTAAGTTTGAGAGTAATGTCGAAGTTACTCATTGCTTCTTTTAGTGAGCAAAACCGTAATAACCATCAGGTATTGTTAACTGGCTAACTTTGGTCCCTGATTTGTCAAGTTTTAGAATCTTATTATTCTCCTTGGATTCACTTATATTAAACCATACGACTTTGTAAAATATTTCATGAAGCGCGACCGTTCTGGTTCCGCAATCGTTATCAATAGCATGTTCTAAAAACGAAGGACGGTCTTGGGTTGTTATTGTTACAAACATTTTTTTAAATAAATTAAAAATGAGTGCATTCAAATATACTGATGCAAAATATTCTGTTGGGCCGCACTACAATCTTAAAAATATAGCAACTGATACTCTTGACATTGCTGTGACCCAGACTGTGACTCAGTCTGACACCTTTCAAGTAAAGGTTAGTACTCCATTGAAGAGCTATCTTAACCCTCCTATTAAAAACGACCGCATCCCGAAAGTGTGGTTTAGTCATCCGATGCAGTTTTATCAGAACCAGTTAAACTTTGCTGTGTTTTGTGCATCAACTGGGTGTGGAGTGTCGTATGCCGATCACTTAAATCATCCTGATCCTTTGGTGAGGTCAGTGTATAGATTTAATTTCTATTACACCTTCAGACGTATTTGTCTGAATTGCAAGCACCATTGCCAAATGAGAAACCGTTTAATCCATTCAGCAACAGAACAGACATGAAGGCTTTTGAAAGGATCTGTAACGAATTCAGTATGAAGGTCAAGACAGACTTTAGACAAAAGTTGGATCTTAATCATGGCTTAGGCACCCTTATTTTTGGGGCGTGCACAGAAAGTATAACTATGACTGGAATCCTCCTTACACATCTTTCTCTTCAGGCACAGCTGTTCACCTAGGGTCCATAGAGCAAGAGCATAAAACAGCATGGACAACATTTATCTTAGACACTTCTAAGGGCCTAACTAAAGCAGGAATAGAACGAATAAACGACTCTGTTCGTACTTACGTTTGGTGTTTGCTAGGTTCGCAAGCACAAACAAGATCGAGCATAACCGATCCTTTTACTGGTTTTGATGCACAAAAACAATACTTAGCAAATTAGAGGACGCATTAATTCTACAGTTGATTTACCTTCAAGTATAAAAAGGTACCAAAATGTTTTACAATTTGCAAGATCGAAAGTAGACTTTGCTGTTGGCATGGTTTATACATGCTGCCTTCTGACCTCAGACTCCAGATAGGCACAATAATAAACTACAATAATGAAATCCTTGTGGCAGGCGATGAACAGAATGTCGGAAAAAACAAAATAAATTCTGAGCCCGTAATATTGCAAGCAGTAAACAAACAAGTCGACCCCCCAAGATTAAGTCATCCAATCCCTGTGGCCCCAAAACCCAGAGACCGTTGAAGACCGCGAAGTCAAAAAAAAAAATGACCATGAATATGAAAAGACAGCACTTGTTTTTGGATTAACTGGCTAGGATTACTTGGTCTTTATCTTACTAAAAATTAACCAACTATTAAGAGAACTAATGTCCATAAGTGCTCGGCCATAAAGCCAACTACTTTGCTTGCAGTAGACAAAAGCCAGCTAACAACACCCCCTAATATACTGGGTAAAGCGTCTATGGCTTTACTGGCTAATTTTTTTAATAAACCCGCAAGATCATTAAGCTGTTTTTTTACCATGATTTATCAGGTGGCGATGGAGGCGATGGCGGTGGAGGCACTGACCCGGGACCACCACCGCCTGTAATAGCATCACCAGTGTACTTATTGCAAAACTTAAGGCTGTTATAACGCTTGCTAATGTGACACCTTGCTCTCTAAACAGTGTTCGTATTCGTTCTGCTAGTGTCGTGTCTTCATATAAAATTTTTTGGATAGTTTCTCTTATTCTGTTCGCTTGAGTTCGTAATTGTTCTCGGTTATTAGACAACACTTCTAGTCTTGCTGATCTTTCTTGTTCAAGATCTTTTAGTTTTTGGGTTATTCTTTCTTTAATATCATGCCCTAAGTTGGCGTCATCAGCCTCAATGAGTTTTTCTTTTTCTCTTTTTATACGCTCATCTACTTCACTCAGTTTTGCTAAATTGTTTATTAATTCACCTCAAATGGTTCTTAAAGTGCGATCAAGGGCTAATAATTCTCGCATGGGTAGCGGTGGGTCGTGTATAGTTTTTAATGCTGTTTCTTCTGAAAAAACTGGTTTCTGCTTCTATTATTTTGTCTGCTGTTTGACTTAAATCTTTAAGTTCCATGTTTTGTATTTGGTTAGCTGTTGGGAGATCTTGTAGTGTGTTTTGTAGTCTAGCCACTGCTTCCCCATGTAATTTTGGTTTAGAAATGCCAAGGCGATTTTGATCTCTCACACTGAGTCTTTGTCTAATTGTACTCTTGGCTAAAAACTTTGATGGGTCTCGTTTAGTTGTAAGCTGAACACGTTCACCTTGATCATTTTTCACATACAAATGGTCATCTTTTACTTCAAAATCATCAGGGGTATAAATTCGGGAGGTTCTTGACCTAAACTTTGGTAAAATGATCTGACCTTAATTTCTGTTAATTCACGCCGTATTGAGGGCTCTGAGCGATGCTGTATCAAAGGAGTCATTTCACTCATGTCGTCTTCAGGATCAAAAACATCATAATCTTCTTCACCTTCAATTCCTGCCATGTTTTTAAATAATTAACTTTTTATTTTGTTTTATAAAAATGTCGCAAACATATGGTTCAATTCTTGACCCGCATAGAAGACTGAAAGAGCCCTTTGGCGTGAAGGGAAATAAACGGAATATTATTGTTCCAAATAATCCATCTACTATTGATGCAGATCAAATTCTTACTGTCAAATTTCCAGACCTAGGAGCAGATGAAGTGATTGTGCCAGGATCTGCGCGACTTACTTTCAAAATAGAACTCGTTTCAGCAACAGACGTAACAGGACAGTTGTCCAGAATATGGGACGGGCAATCGTTAAGAAATTTATATAAAACTTGAGGGGCAAGAAATATTTTCTTTACACAATGCAGACATATTTTTAATCTATTCTGATCTATGGCTAACCGCGAATGAAAGGGATGATCTTGCGTTTCAAGGAATCGAAAATAATGAAGCACTAAAACGCAGAATAGGCGCCGCAAATGCTGAAGACGGCTGTAAGTTATGCGTATGGAAATCGCTTTTCCATCCCCTTAGATTTTGAGTTGTTAAGTGCGCATGCGCCATACTTTCAAGGACCATTAAAAGACAGATTGTCATATGAACTAACTTTTAATGAATACAAACGTGTTATCAGATCATCAGACACCGAAGCAAAGTACAGCATTTCTGACATCGCGTTAGAGTTTGACATTGTTAGCAACCCTCACTTAGCAAGGCTGATTGAGCAACAATATCGGTCAAAATTAGCAATATATTACGAAAGAGTGATTTGTCATACAACATATCCTAAAAGCAAGGCAGACACTATATGGAATTTTAGTTTTAGTGCCACAGCAAGATCGCTTAAAGGTATTTTATTGCTGTGCGAAGATGAAGAACCATTCAAAAGACAAGCTGAAAAGTTTATTAATCCTAAAATAACGAAAGTACAATGTTTGATTGATGGTAGTCCTAACCAAATCTACGCTAGCGGGCTTAGGCCTTATCAACATTTTGACGAAATAAGAAAATTGTTCGGAGGCGGGCGGCATAGAAGTCCAACAGTAGACCTTGTGTCTAAAGATCTACACCTTCACAGTGTTAGACTTGATGATTATTTAACAACAAAATACGGTTTATGGATTGACCTAAGGGCAACAGAGGATAATCAGTTGCATGGAAATGGAGAACTGTTAAAGATGGAATAAACATTCAAATTGATAAAGAAAAAGATGCGGATAAACCACTTAATGTACATTTGTTTTTAATATATGATGCGCAGCTGAATATTCAAGATAACAGATTAAAAGATATACATTACTAAATTATTTTTTTTATTTTAAAAAGCATGTCTGTTAAGCATTATCCAAAAGAAACCCCCGACATAAAAACCTTCAGATTAACAAACATTACACAAAGCAACAAAAACTAGAGCAGGACTTTTCAAAATACAGCAAAACCAAACGAAGGTAATCTGCTACCTTTAATGCTGTTACATATGTTAATACTGGAGCATCGCTTTGAGTGGTCTATCAGCAGGGGCAAGTGTTGGTCTCTTAGCAACAGGCGTTGGTGCACCCGCAGCTTTACCTCTAGGTGGTTTGTCTTTAGCTCTTGGCCTGTGTTTTATTAGCTGTAAGTGCTGCTAGCAAAAAATTAAAACTAAACTCCAAAAGCACACAGCTATGGTTCAACTAATAACAGCTAAACTTAGTTCGTTCAAACTAACAATAAATAAAGCACTAGTTGACTCAAACATCACGGATGAAGAATTTAGTCGTTTTACAGGCCGATTTTGATGACTATAAAAGACAAAAGTTTGATCTTCAAAAAAAAGGCAAGGGCAAGTTTTCTCAACAGCCAGACACGAGCAGATAAAAAAGGAATGTTTAAAAAAAAGTAAACAAGACATTAAACTCTGTTCTAAACAGCTCACATTAACAACATCAAAGGGCTTATATTAGACCCCAGTTGGGCACAAAAATTTTAACTACAATAATGAAATCCTTGGGGCGGGCGTTAAACAAAGGGTTCGAAAAAAACAAAAAAAATTTTCTGAGCCAAAATTATTGCAAGCAGTAAAAAAACAAGTCGACCCCCCAAGATTAAGTCACCAATCCCTGGGGCCCCAAACCCCCGGGGACCGTTAAGACCGGGGAAGTCAAAAAAAAAAAAGGCCCAATGAATATGAAAAGAAAAGCACTTTTTTTTGGGAAATTAACGGGCCCTTAGGTTTAATTTGGGTTTTATCTTACAAAAAATTTAACCCCAAACTATTAAGAGAACAAATTTCCAAATGCCGGCCAAAAAGCCAACTATTTTTGCTTGCAGTAGCCCAAAACCAGCTAACAACACCCCCTAATATACGGGGTTAAAGGGCTATGGCTTTATGGCAATTTTTTTAAAAAACCCGCCAAGATAAATTAAGCTGTTTTTTTCCCCAGTTTTACAGGGCGATGGAGGCGAGGGCGGTGGGGGCCTCCCCCGGGGACCACCCCCGGGCCTTTTTTAGCCATCCCCATGTACTTTTGCAAAATTTAAAGGGCTTTTAAAAAAACGCTTCCCTAATGGAAAAACCTTCTCTCAAAAAACATGTTGTTTCCTTTTCTGCTAGTGCCCGTGTCTTAAATAAAAAATTTTTTTGGGGGATAGTTTCTTTTTTTTTCCTTTCCTTGAGTTCGTAATTTTTTTTCGGTTTTAACAACACTTCTAGTCTTGCGATCTTTCTTGTTCAAGATCTTTTATTTTTTTGGGTTATTTTTTCTTTAATATCACCCCCTAATTTGGGGCGTCCCCACCTCTTTGGATTTTTTTTTTTTCCCTTTTTTTAAAAAACGTCATCAAATTAAATTTTCATTTTTGCTAAATTGTTTTTTAATTCCCCCTCAAAGGGTTTTTAAAGTGCGATCAAGGCTAATAATTCTCGCGGGGGTTACGGTGGGTCGTGTATATTTTTTAATGCTTTTTCTTCTAAAAAAAAGGGTTTCTGTTTATTATTTTGTCTGCTTTTTGACTTAAATCTTTAAGTTCCATTTTTTTGTTTTTGGTTAGCTTTGGGGGAGTTTCTTGTAGTTTTTTTGTGTCTACCCATGTTCCCCCAAGAAATTTTTTTTTTGAAATCCCAAAGGGCCGATTTTGAATCTCCCCACACGGGTTCTTTTTTAAAATTGAAATTTTGGCTAAAAACTTTGATGGGTCTCTTTATTTGTAAAAGCTGAACACGTTCACCTTGATCATTTTTCACAAAAAAAAAGGGTTTCATTTTTTACTTCAAAAATCATCGGGGGTAAAAATTTGGGGAGGTTTTTTGACCTAAACTTTGGTAAAAAATGATTGCCCTTTAATTTCTTTTAAATTTTGGGGCCGTATTGGGGGGCCTGAGCGATGCTGTATAAAAGGGAATCCTTTTTCACTCATGTGGGTTTTCCCCGGGATCAAAAAATCATAATCTTCTTCACCTTCTTTTCCCCGTTTTTTAAATAATTAACTTTTTTAAATTTTGTTTTAAAAAAAATTTTCGCAAACATATGGTTCAATTCTTTTGACCCGCATTAAGACTGAAAGACCCTTTTTTGGCGTAAAAAGGGAAATAAAGGGGAATTTATTGTTCCAAATAACCCATCTATATTGATGCAGATCAAATTCAACTGTCAAATTTCCAAAACCTGGGACAGATGAAGTGTTTGGTGGGGGGATCTGCGCGATTTAAACTTTCAAAAAAAGAACTCTTTTCCGCAACGACTAACGGGACATTGTCCAAATAGGGGGACGGGAAATCTTTAAAAAAATTTTATAAAAAAACTTGGGGGGCAAAATATTTTCTTTACACAATGCGGGACTTTTTTTTTTTTAAAATCTTTTCTGATCTTTTTCAAACCCCGAATGAAGGGATAATCTTGCTTTAAAGGGAAAATCAAAAATTAATAAGCATTTAAAACGCGGGAAAAAGGCGCCGCAAAGGCTAAAGAGGGCTGAAAAGTTTTGCGATGGAAATCGCTTTTCCATCCCCTTTTTTTTTTATTGTTAAGTGCGCATGCGCCAATTTTCAAGGACCATTAAAAGAAGTTTTAAAATATGAAAAACTTTTAATGAATAAAAAAGTTTTTGGGATCATCAGACCCCGAAGAAAAGAAAACAGCTTTTCTGACATCGCGTTAGATTTTGACTTTGTTAGAAACCCCCCACTTGGGAAAGGGCCTGATTGAGCAAAAATTATGGGTCAAAATTAGCAATATATTACGAAAAGTGATTTGTCATAAAAACATATCCAAAAGAAAGGCAAAACCCTATAGGGAATTTTTGTTTTAGTGCCACGCAAAAACGCTTAAAAAGGTATTTTATTGCTGTGCGAAGATGAAAAAACCCATTAAAAAGAAAACCCGGGAAAAGTTTTTTAAATTCCTAAAATAACGAAAGTACAATGTTTGATTGATGGAAGCCCAAAACCAAATTTTACCTAGGGGGCTTAGGCCTTATAAACCCTTTTGACGAAATAAAAAATTGTTGGGAAGGGCGGGGCGCATAGAACCCAACGTAGACCTTTGTCAAAGATCTACACCTTCACATTTGTTAGATTTGATGATTTTTTTAAAAAAAAAAATACGGTTTATGGATTGACCAAAAGGGAAACAGAGGAAACCCGTTGATGGAAATGGAAGGGGAATGTTTAAAGAGGAAAAAACATTTAAAAATTTATAAAGAAAAAGATCGGGTTAAAACCCCTTAATGTACATTTGTTTTTAAAAATATGATTTCGGAGCTGAATATTCAAGTTTAAAAAGATTAAAAGGAAAATACAATTTCTAAAAAATTTTTTTTATTTTAAAAAGCATTTCTGTTTAAACATTATCCCAAAAAAAACCCCCGACATTAAAAAACCTTAAAATTAACAAACATTACACAAAAACAACAAAAAAAGAGCAACCTTTTCAAAAAAAAAGGGAAAAAAAAACGAAGGTAATCGGGTACCTTTAATGCTGTTACCCTTAAATTTTTTTCGGGGGCATCGGGGTTTTTAGTGGTCTATCCCGCCCGGGGCAATGTTGGTCTCTTTAGCAACAGGGGGTTTGGGGCCCCGCAGCCTTTTTCCTTGGTGGTTTTTTCTTTAGCTCCCTTTGGCCGGGGTTCCCTTAGCTTAAGTGCTGCTAGCAAAAAAATTTTTAAAAAATAAAATCCAAAAAACACACGCTTTTGGTTCAAAAAATAACAGCTAAAAATTTGTTCGTTCAAACTAAAAATAAATTAAAACCTAGGTTTATCAAACCTTTACGGATGGGAAATTTTGGGCTTTTCCCGGCCTTTTTATGGGCTATAAAAGACAAAAGTTTTTGGTCTTTTAAAAAAAAGGGAAGGGGAAGTTTTCTCAAAGCCCAAAAACCCAGCAGGGGTAAAAAAGGGGGAAATTTTAAAAAAAAAATAAACAAAACATTAAACTTGTTTTTAAACACTACATTAAAAACATCAAAGGGGGTTTATACTTTTTTAAAGAGTCCAAGCACAAAAAGAAACCCTTCCGTTAATATTTATTCGATTTAAAATTTTTTTTTTTTTTTTTAAAAAAAAAAGTTTGGGTTTTTAAAAAAAAAAACCCCAAAATTTGGGTAAATATATGAAGGACCCGAAAAATTGTTTGAAGGAATGCTTAAAGGGGGGAGCTTTGTCCCAAAAGCTTTTTAAAAAATATTAATCTAGAATCATTGATCCACAAAAGTTCAGGAAACGTTGTGTGCCCATTTTCAAGTTTCCCGGGAAACTAACAAAAGACCCGCCAGTTTAAAATAATGTTAGTTTTTAATAAAGACTATATAAAAATAAATGAAGAAAATCTAGAAATTTGGGGCCCCAACTTTAAAAAACAGGGGGATTTTTTTCATAAAGACTTAACACCTGGTTGGGGGAACCAAATGCTTTCACGTTTTTATTTTGGCCCCCAAGAACCCAAAAAGAGAAAGGGTCTGGTTGGGCAGAAAGGGCCCAAAATCTTAGAGTCAATTAAAACAGGTAAGGGATGAGCCGATTGTTAGGCCCAAATCTTTCTTTCCCAATACCCCCACATTTTGTGCAAAAAGAGCAGTTCTAAACATAAAGATTTTGCGCAAATGTTTTTTTGTGGGGGTGTTCTTTCAAGGGTGGGAAATTAAATCCGCAAAAAAGCAGAAGGGGTATCTAAAATAGGAAACCCTTTCCCTCCCAAAAAACTTAACTTCAATGGGTTTCCTTTTCCCGTTAGCGTGGAAAAAAATTGTTTGAAAACAAAACAAACCAAATTTAAATGTTTTGGGATAACCCATGGCCCCGAGAAAACAAATTTGGGGCCTATTAGAGTGTCCCAAAAAACACCCCCCCCAAAAGGCATCCAGCCAAAAGTCAGGGACTTATCCTAATTTTTTTCACCAACAGGGGTCCAAATTACACATTGATACCACAATGAAATAGATAATTTCAGCTTTCTTTAAAAAAAATGGGCACAAACAAAATTCTGTAGAAAATGGTTTAACCAAAATTTTCCCTCTGTTCCAGCCGCGCTTTTAACATATAAAACATTGGGAAAAGTTTTTGTAACTGTAAAACAGAAAATAATTACCCCCACCTGGATCAAAAATTAGTTTTTTTAAACTGGGAAAAAACGGCTGCAAACAAGTCCTTTCTAGTTTAAAGCAGACTTCCCAGTCCCTTTTTTTTCCCCAAAAGGGGCCAAAACCCCCCAGAAACTTTCCCAAAACTGACTTAAGAGTAACATTGATTTGTTCATTTGCCTTCATTTTTGTCAGGGGGTGGCTTCATTTAGAAACCAGAAAATTTTATAGAGGGCCCAAACTGCAAAAAAATTCTTAAAAACGCAGCAGCCAAATCGTAACGCCTGTTTTTAATAATCTGAATTTATCTGAAAAACAAATGACTCCCAAGATCAACAAAAATAGGGGCTCAGCCACATTTGTTTGGGTTTTCGGTTTTAAAATTTAAAGGGCCCCAAAAATGTAAATCCAAAAGTAAGAGGGCCTTTATCACATTAGCAAAGTTAAGGGGGCACGAAAACACTGCCCAAACTTCCAAAAAATAAGTTTTGACCCCAAAACATGGAAGCTGCCCCTTCTTTCTAACTTGCGAGGTTACGCTCTCATCTTTATAATGCAAGCAGAAAACCCCCCCCCTTCAGGGGAACATGATTGCACATTTATCCGAAAGTAAATTTTTTTTCACTTTAAATAACATTTTCCTTTTTTTTACCCCCCCTATGCAAACACCTGATGGGATCCTTGAGGCCTTTCCCTTTTCCTTAAAGGGCCTGCCCCAAAAACAAAAAAATTTTTACCCAACTCTTGTTAAAAAAGGGGGTTTTCCCTTTTGATTCATTTAAAAATTTGGGGAAAGGGTTTTTCGAAGATTCCCCTTTTTCCCCCTAAAGAAGCGTTCTTTTCTATTTTTAGAGGAAAACATCAGTGAAATTTGTTTACCAGCATTCTCAAAAAAGCATTCGAGTTTGATTCCAAAACGATGGGAGCCATCATGACTCATACTTGGGTGGTGAAAGTTTTTTTTGTTGGGGACGTCTTTGAAAATTATTTGAAAGACCCGCATGAAAAAATTTTTAGCCTGGGGTCCCCCGCATTAATTTCGCCCGGGGTGGGGTGAGATGCTTTCTTAAAAAAAATTTGGAAATACGATTGATTTATTGTCCCGAAATTTTTTTCCAATCTTCAGATGATTTTAAAACGGTTTTTCGGGTGGGGGAATTTGTATGGCGTCGCTCATTTCTGTATTAAAACAAAAAACAAATATTTTGGAAAACTAAAATCCCAAATAAACGGTCTAACTTTCTCATGTATTTTGATGCAAACAAACTGTATGGTTGGGTATGGCGCAATCACTTCCCTTACGTAACTTAAAATTTTAACTGGGGGTATTAAAAACTTAAGAATTTGTAGAACAACTGCCTTCCTTAAGTGATCGTAAAAGGGTTTAAATTTTAGAAAATTGAAATTAAAAATATCCCCAAGGGCACCCCTTTACCTACATAATGGGCTACCCCCTTAGCTGCAGAAAGTCTAAAATGGGAAAAACAGAGCGCCCCAAACTTGTGCCCAATCTTCGCGGGAAAAACAAAATGTTTTCATTACAAATTTTTACAATTTTAAAATTTTTACATGGGTTTTAAAAATTTGCAGCATTTCATCGTAAAATTTCTTTTGATCAAGGGTCAGTTCATTTTAAACCATACCTTTTAAAAACACTGATCTTTGAAAATAAAACCACGAGCTTTTAGGGAAAAAAATTTTTTAAGCTGGGGAAAAACAGCTGTTTTTTGGGAAAAACATGGAAAAAACCCAAAGCGCAAAGATGTCAAAATTTGGGCACCCAAAAAGAACGAAAAATTAAGCTACTTCAAAACCAAATTTTTCAAAGGGCTTTAAAAAGATTTCATATCCCTTTTTGGAATGGGGAAAAAAAGAAAGTCCCAAATTTTGGGCAAAACCCGTTTTATTTTGGGTTTTTCTGTTTTAGAATTATCAAAACTTTTGTTTGGAAAATTTTTTTAAAGGAAATACTTTAAAAACCCTTGTAAACCAGGGGGCCCGGAAATAAAATTTTCACAGATAAGAAAAGTTTTTTTTATAGATATCCCTTCTGAAGAATCTATAAAACATGGAAATAGAAATACAAAGGGCAAAGCGGGGGGTTTGTACACTGATTACCCCAAAAATTGCCTTTACATTTTTCTTAATAAAAGGTTTTAGGAAAATGAAAGGGTGAATTTTCTGGAGGGGGATTAAAGGGGTTTTTGGGTTTTTGGCGAAAAAATACATTTCGAAAACCAAAAAAAAAACCCTTAAGAAACAAAAGGGAAAATCGCGCAGTGTTGTTCATCAAACAAATCACATGACAACCTACAAAGAAGCATTGGGTTTTTACAAAAAGACTTTTCATCATGACACGTTTTAAAAATTCGATCTAATCTACATGAAATCAACACAAAGTTTTTAACAAAGAATCCCTTAGATAAAACAAACACTAAACGAGTATTTGTTAATTCCCGAGTTTTCCCTATTTCAATTGGACACTGGAGAACGGCATAATTATAAATCTTTTCACCGAGGGGTTTTTTATTTTTCCTCAAGTTTTATTATAAGTTTATCCCTATCATCATCCAAATTCACTAAATCTTTTTTCATGTTTTCTTTTGTGCAGAATTTTTTTTTTTATTTAAGATATTCTTTTTCCCCCTACTGAAAATCAAAAATTTTGGGGTTTTTGGGGTTTTAAAGGTTTACTGGATGTTTTAGCATGTGTTTTGGGGAAACCCCTAAATGTTCCTTAATAATAAATTTGTATCATATATTCCCGTACAAATTTTTTGTCCCTTCCTTTATTTTTTCTTGGTTTTGTTCGTGTTTTCCCTTTTTTTGGGCCAAATATATTTCTGTAAATTAATTTTAACAATGGAATGTGTCTGGGGGGATTATTCGTTCTTTTCCCTTTTTAAAAAAATCTTTGAGGGCCCGGTTGTTTTTTTTGTGTCAGTTTTTTTGTAAATAATACACGGGCGGATTTATTTTTTTCCAAATTTTTTTTATTTCATATGGTTTTAACATCCAAAGGATCGGTTTCCCTGATGCGAGTGTCCCCTTTTGCTTCCCCCGGTAAATAAAGGTACCTTACTTTTAAACCAAATGTAATAGTTTGCCAGATGAACTGGCGTCTCCTTCAACAACATCTATTGTTTGTTTTTTGATTGCTTGTACTGGTTTTAGCCCTGTTAATTTAAATTCTTCATTATTCATTGAGCGCAAAACTGAGGGCAGTCTTCTAACCCATTCTGTGTTGCGAGAATTGTCAATCAGCTCTCTGTGATACTGGTAGGAAAAAAGACTTTCAGATAACTGTTTGTTAAAGTTTTCAACTAAAGCCTGTGATCTGTGAACTCCTGGAATGCCTCTTTTAATGGTAACTCTATGTTTTAACAATAATTGATTCACTTGGCCTTTAAATTCTTTTCCATCATCGACTTGAATCATGCGAGGATAAGTTAAGGGGCCTCGTTGGTATATCAGTTGTATGGCAACAGCAACAGCAGAAGCACTCTTTTGTGTTAATGGTTCCGCATCTTTGTATTTTGAAGCTATGTCAATGACTGTGAGTGCGTACTTAAATCTTTTTCGTCTAATCGTATCATGGGGTAAATATAGAAGGTCCATTTGATGGGTGTCGTTTCGTATTGTATTCACAAAATGTGGTCTCCGTATTCGTCTAGGCGCAGGTAAATAAATTTGCCAAATCGCTTGTTTAGATAACCATTCCTTTGCTGTTTGTTCACTGACTCCGCTGCTTGGCTTAGCTTTTTTATTGCCGTGATCCCCTTCCAATATCCTTTTGGTGAATAATAGATTTTGTTCATTTTTATTCAGCCAATATTATTGCAACAAAATACACAACGGTCATACCAAAGACATAAATAATATTTCTTGCATCTTTTGTTTTTCTGATGGTTGATAAAAGTCACTGAATTTTGGCGGGGGCAATGTCTCGATTGGTTTTGCCTGTTACAAGAAAATATTCTTTTATTGCCTGGTCAACGTCTTTAAATGTGTAAGCTGCATGTCCTGTTTTTCAGTTTGTCATATGAAATCTAGCTGCTCAAATTTTCTGCTTTTCATACGCAGCTTGTGCAGCTGCTAGTTGCTCCATGCTTTGTTATGTCTTTTTCTCTCGCCGTCATCCCGTAGTTAACTAAATGCGTAATTACTTCCGCTAAAAGCAAGTGCATTAACCACAAGCGCCGCCTATCATCATTACGAGTGAAACCATTTTTATAAATGTATTTTTTATTTTACATATTTATACTGTCAGGAATTATTCCTTGCTTAACTAGAAAATCTTTCGTAGCAAATGAAGCTGTAATGATAGCAATTAGCTTTGCTGAATCCTCAAAAGCCTAGCTTGCCAAGATACTGCTGGTTTAATTTTTAACAAGCTTTTACCAAGCATTGTGTATCCTATACTTAGACCACCAATAACAGCAGAATGTATATAAGATTGGTAATAGTCTTTTCGGCGCTCATTTAAAAAAAAAATAATTATAATTAATAAAAAAAAAACATGAACACCGATGATCTACTAAACCTTCCTGAACTTATGATTACAAATGAACAAGTTGATGACCAAGCTATTATGCCCAAAAAGGAAAGGCTGTATTCTTTGGCAGCATGTGGAAAAAACAAAACAATTCCTCGAAATGAATTCAGCATAGAACAGATTCAAACAGATGTCGCCACAAGACATTGTAAAGTATCATAACAGGTATGAAGCGCAACTAGGATCAAGAATGGTAAAAAGTGTCGGGCAAACGGTTCTTAGTTTGTACACTAAACTAGTCAGTAATTTGCACCTATTGATTCTGAACAAGATTTTATGTATGATTTGACACAGGATCCAGTTTTAACAAAGTCATTAGAGTCTCTAGGATGTGATCTATATTACAGATTTGGAACATTATTGTCGCCGCTAATCATGGATTAATTACTTTTAATCATATAGATTTTACTTCCCTTCAAAATGACCGAGCCAGAAAATCAGCAGAATCAGAAAACACTGAATCAGCTGGAGAAAGTGACCAGTGAAAAGCCTCCTCATCCTGGGCGCGTTGCAGCAGGAAAAAAATTAGCAGAGTGGAACAAACAAACAAAATTAAAGTTACAAGCACAGAATATAACTCAAACTGAAAAAGTGCTAAAGCCGCAGCCAGTTGTTTCAATGCCGGCTATAAAAACACCAGAACAAGTTGATACAAGACCTACAACAACAACAGGTTGCCTACACCGCCAAAGTCTTCATGGAATTTTCTTAAAGCAATTGTCATTTTTGGCGGCATTGCTGCTGGGGGTGGTTATTACGGTTATAAAATATATAAACAAAGACAGCAAAACCCAAAGCAGTCAAAAAAATCTCAACCACTAAATACAGAAGCCGAAACAAAAAGCATGCTAGAACCGCCAACAACAAAAGTTCATTTTGATCCATTTCAGATGCAATAATAATAATTATAAATTGACTTAAATAAGAACTTGGTTGTACTTAGAGGATGACTTAGTTATGAACTTGAGCTGACTAATTAAGTACTTGAGCTGACTTGATCAAGAACTTATTAAGAACTTGAGGTGACTTAAGTAGAAAACTTAGAGTAACTTAATTAAGAACTTGATTAAGAAGTTTATTAAGAACTTGGGGTGACTTGATTAAGAACTTAATTAAAGAACTTGCGGTGACTTGATTAAAAACTTAACTAAGAACTTGAGGTGCCTTAAGGTGACTTGAGGAGACTTGATTAAGAACTTAATTAAAGAACACTCCCTCAAGAGCAGCTTAAAAAATTCTCACTTCCTATTTCTAGACTATTCTAGAAAAGTGCAGGAAAAAACACTTACTTAAACTTTGGTCCACTGTAGGCGTCTGTTGGAAAAACTTGCAGAGCTGATTGTAGATTTGATATATTTTTAAAAGCTGTTGTTATTGTGATGTTCAGCTGTTGAAGGCACGGGTACAGGTTGAGAACTTTAGCCACTTTCATAATTTTATACCCCAAGACACGCTGATACCACAGTTTCCATTAACAAAGTGTAGTACTCTTTTTAGCTGCAATAATGCTTTGTCTACATCATCATCACACTTAGCCATAGATCACAACAACGTTCAGCTCAGGCTTTGCTAAACAAGACTGTTACAAACCGAGGTTGGTTTTACCTCGTTAATGCGCATGCCCAGTGGAATCGACGATAACGCGCAATCATGAGATCCGGCCTTTCCCAGAGGGCTATAGAGCCCCGTCATTAGGCCGACACCCAATCACTTAATTTATGCTCTTCTAGGCTAGGGTCTTACGACTTGGCACAGACAAGAGGTCTTCGTTCACACAGAACACAGCACACAGTCAATTAGTTGTCAATGCTACATACCTTCTTCACCTCCATTCGGCTGCCATAGAAACTAGCTGGAATAAGTGTGTGGATTTTATGTCAAAAATATAAATCAGTTTTAAAAGACTTAGAGAACAGTTAAAGACTGTAGTTTTATTTCACATGAAAGACAGAGATGCATTTGATGAATGTATGCGTGAAAATGATGTTATTGAAAACAAACAAGAAAAACAAAGGATTAAGCAAAAACTAAAATCTGAAAAGTTTAGTAAATTAGTATTGAAAACGGATAATCCTACACAGTATGTTTGTTTGTAGGGTTTACTAGTTAGAGAACTAATAAATACCTATCCTAGCGCACCCCGCCCAAAACTTTGTTGAGGGCGGGGTGAGCTAGGATTGGTATTTATTAGTTCTCTATAATAAAGAACGTAAAATCAAACTCTGAATACAACCTCTGGAAGAACACATACGAAGTTATCCAATGGTTAAAAAAACTCAATAAACAAAGTAATACAGTATTCATCACATTTGACATAGTAGACTTTTACCCATCTATAGATGAGGAACTACTCACCAAAGCCCTGAAGTTTGCCAGTAACCACACAGACATAACAGGGTCAGAAATGGAAATCATTCTCCATACCAAGAAAACATTACTACACAGCAAAAATGAAACCTGGATCAGGAAAACCAACAGAAACTCAACATTCGACGTAACCATGGGATCATATGATGGTGCAGAAACATGTGAACTGGTCGGACTATTCATGCTGTCCAACATCAAGAAAAAACTCAGAAAACAAGTCGGACTATACAGAGACGATGGCCTTGCTGCACTAACCAATAATCCAAGAACCATCGAAAACAAGAAGAAAGAACTATGCAAAATCTTCCAAAACCACAACTTAAAGATTACCATTGAAGCAAACAAAAAGGTAGTGAACTACTTAGACATAACACTGGATCTCAACAATCACATATATAAACCATACAAGAAACCCAACGATACACCCCTTTATGTACACACCAAAAGTAACCATCCACCATCTATATCAAAGACCATACCCCATGGCATAAACAAGAGACTATCAAACCTGTCATGCAATGAGAGAGTGTTCAACAATGCAGCAGTAGAATACCAGGAGGCACTACAAAAAAGTGGATACAATTACAAATTACAATACAACCCAGACAACAACACAAATAAAAGCAAGAAAAATAGGAAAAGAAAAATCATATGGCATAACCCCCCATACGATGGGAAACTCAAAACAAACATAGGGAAAGAATTCTTCAAAATCCTAACGAATTCATTTCCAAAAGAACACAAACTGTCCAAAATATTTAACAAAAACACTGTCAAACTATCGTACTCATGTATGCCCAACCTCAAAAACCTAATTGACGCATCCAACAAAATGAAAATCAACACAGCAAAGAAGGGTGAAGAAAGGAAATCTTGCAATTGCACCAGAAAGGAGCAGTGCCCACTAAACAATAAATGTCTTCACAACAACATTGTATACCAAGCTATTGTGACATCAGAAAATGAAAAAGAAACATACATAGGGATCACTGAAAACCACTTCAAAACCAGATATGCAAACCACAAACAGTCATTTAATAAAGAAAAATATAAAAACCAAACAGAACTGAGCAAATATATGTGGAAACTTAAAGACGCAAAAACAAGCTACAATATATCCTGGAAAATCATAAAAAGAGCATCACCATACAGCAATGTTTCAAAAAGGTGCAACCTATGTTTAACTGAAAAATGGTTAATATTATGCAAACCACACTTAGCAACTTTAAACACCAAAACAGAAATAGTAAACAACTCCAGGCATAAATGGAAATCGTTGTTAGTGAACACACCCAAAACAAAAACCTGAAAACCCACAAAAAACACATGCAGCCAACCCGCACATGCAAATAACCGCAAACGGAAGCCCACACGCTATATAACATCGGCGGTGGGTAAACCAAAAACCATCCTGATGACAGTGCAGCACGCTTGAAACAAATTTGTAGATAGTTTTAAGATTCCTCTTTTAACTTGTTTAAATATATAAATATATATATATATATATATACATATATATATATACATATATATTATATATATATATATATATATATATATATATATGTATATATATATATATATATATATATATATATATAACAAACTAATAAATTCCAAGGATAAGACTGGTGAGTTGATTTTAACGTGGTGACAGCCCTGATGTGGCCCTTTGCGGTCGGCTGGGCTATAAGCAACATTATCTTATCTTATCTCTCCAAGGATAAGTACCAAGCATATATATTGAATTATAAACAAAGCTTGCTCTTATGTCTTAGATTGAAGAAATAGGGGAGATAAGCATTCATATCTGCAGTGGTAGATGATTCCGCCTAGCTAACAGTATATGCTTGAGTGGGTGAAAGGGGAAAAAAATATAAAATAAATGCTTCTCAAAATGAGCCTTCAGCAAGCTTATAGTCTCCAAGGGGGAGACATCCTCCAATAGGGAGGGAAACTCACTAACACCTAACTCCTGGTCATATACCGATATTTCGAAACCTGGTTGTTTCTCCTCAGTGACCGTGGAAAGTGGTAATTTGACTCCTCTGCCTTTTCAGTTTTAAGAAGAATGCAATCCCAGAAAAGGCTGGTGTGCAATACCGTAGTATATTTGTTGAGTTTTCAAAACAACAACCAAAGTTGCCACCTAAGATGCAAAAGAAAATCATGGAAGAGCAAAACAAGCTACATTAGCTAAGTAGCGAGTAGCGAGGCGTGAAATTTCAAAAAAATATTTTTCTTTTCTGTTTGGTACTTAGTACCATGTTTAATTTGATCAATGAGTGGCCACGTCTGTATCCCAAAGGATTTCTGCATCTCTAATATTGCCAGTAAGTGTATCTGATATTAGAAAAAAAAAGCCAATCGACTTTGCTGTATGGGGTTGGGTCTTCTCCAGGTATATCTTAGAATTTCAGGATTTAATTCTCTCCAGATATCGATCAGTTCTAATTCACTGATCATGTTTAATACCATTTCTCTGGCTTTTGCATTATTTACAGATTTATAATTGTAATAGTCCAGGCCAGGATTAATCACTAAATTCCAATCTCCACCAATTACAATGTTTGAGATAACAATCCCCTTGATTTTTGTTTGAATTTCTCCACACACAAAAAAGTGTGACTGCCGCAGTTTGGTCCATAAATATTTACCAGCACAATTTCAGTGTCTAACGTGTTCAGAATAAGGATAACGTAGTTTCCTTGTCCATCTGTGGTGACTGTTTTCTTTATTTTGAAATAAAAAATCATTACTTAGCAAAATAGCAACTCCCCTTGATCTCGAATTGTTAGATGAAAAACACACACTCATTGCCCCATCCCGCCCTTATTTGTTTTTCAATAGATTTTTTGTGAAATGTGTGTCCTGTAGAAAGTAAACTGGATGTTTTTGCCTAAGAAACTGGAACGTCTCTTCGTTTTTTGAAAGTTACCTAACTCTTGGAAGTTTGAAGACGATATGCTTAAGTTGCTCATTCTTGTCACGTCGTATCAACACATCATCAGTGCAACCTACCTTTCCGAGAGAGCAAAAATATCTACGAGTGCCCTTATGTCTCACATCAACAGAGAATGTTAATATATGGGTTCAAGCTCACCCATCTTATTTTGCACGATAACCCCCCTTTTCACATACAAATCACGTCCTTCTCATGTCACTTTTTACCAAAATTAACACCTGTTTTTAAACAAAATTAACACGCAAAAACTGCAAAAATTGACGTAATCGGTACTTTAAAATGGGGCTTACGTGCAAAATAAGATTTGGTGATCGTGAACAAACATTAACATTCTCTCCAGGGACATAAAATCAACTAAACATTT
>JAFLJL010017626.1:55911-72730 GCA_018398815.1 Conus ventricosus | reverse complement strand
ATGTAGTCCAGACCAAACGGAAATCGTAGCATCTTTAATCATCCTCATTCTCATCGATCAGCATTAAAAAAAAAAAAGTCTCAAATTCTGTGGCCCTTCATGCCCTGCTCTCATGGTGACCTCAATTTAAATGTCCTCTCCACGTTTGTGACCTTGGTTTGGTTCCGTCGAGGTCACCGGTATCGGCGAATCCATGGGGGCTGTCGTTGGACGGACGTGGTGGCGCCCTCCGGAGGGAGAGCTCACTCATGCTGGCTCCGCGACTAAGCAATTATTGTCGTCAGTAGGGGGCTTAGTAGGTGGTGTCCTGCGTATGTTAGATCAGAGCAGGCGCCACTGAACACCACCGAAGTGACTCGGCAGCAGTGCAGTGTCTCCTCCGGTGGGTTGCCTCTTGACGACTTGACATTGCTTCCTGTGGATTGTCGGTGCCGGGGCTGCGGCGGGGCCGACCGGGCTGTGGCTGTGGACGGGGTGTCGGAATGAGCGGCGTGGGTGCACTGCCTCTGAGGTGGCGCAGAGAGTGGGACAGCAAAAAAAAATTCCTAATGCTTGGGCAACATTTATCTTAGATGAAAGTAAAGGTCTAACAATGCCAGGAGTGCAAAGACTCAATGACTCCATACGGACATACGTTTGGTGTCTATTAGGAGCACAAGCATAGACCAAGTCTAGCATAGTGGATCAGTCTACAGGCTTTGACGCCAGAAAACAATTTCTAGCCAGTTTAGAAGATGCTATTAACTCTGCTGTTGATTTGCCTGCCAGCATACAAAGGTATCAAAACGTTCTTGCACATGCTAGGTCAAATGTTGGCTTTGTTGTAGGTCATGGATTATACATGCTACCCTCTGACCTTAGACTGCAGATTGGCATGATACAGAATTATAACAATGAAATCCTCATAGCTGGAGACGACCAAAACTTAGGGCGCAATCAAGGTTTAAACACAAGGCCTGCACCATCCATTTTAAAAAAAACAGTACCTAGCCCTGAAGAAAGCTATCCAGTTATAAGTGCCCCACAGCCAGAAAGCAGCCCAGAAAGCACACCGCCTGTTGATCTACCTCAAACTGACAGTCACACTAGCAAAAAGACAGCCCTTGTTGTATTTTTTAACTTTACTGGATTAGCCATACTTTATTTCACTAAAAATTAATCCAGCAGCTAGCACTCCTAACGTCCACAGATGGTCGGCCATATAACCAGCAACTTTGCCTATAGTAGACAAAACCCAACTAACAACACTGCCTATTATGCCAGGCAGAGCATCAAGCGCTATGGCTGCTAACTTCTTTAATAGGTTTGCTAGATGATGCAATTGTTTTCTAATCCAACTTTTACCAGGCTGAGGCGTGGAGGAGCTACTGGACCTGTTGGCGCACCGCCGGTTAAAGCATAAACGAGTGTAGAGATAGCAAACCAACGGCTGTTAATATGCTAACTATTGTAATCCCCTGTTCCCTGAACAGAGTCCTTATTCTTTCAGCTAGCGTAGTGTTTTCATAAAGTATTCTGTTTATAGTTTCTCTTATTCTGCTTGTTGTGATGCTAGATGCGCTCTGTTAGTAGACAGCACTTCTAACCTGGCTTTTCTTAAAAACCCTTTAAAATCCTGTATTTTCTCCTGTATTCTAGCCTTTTCTTCTGACCCTAAATTGTTATCGTCTGCATCAGCCAGTTTATTTTTTTCTTCTTCTATCTCTCTATCCAGCTCACCAAGTTTTGCTAAATTGTTTTCTAGTTCACATCTTATTCACTTTAGACGATCATTAAGCCCAAGATTTCACGCATAGGCAATGGAGAATCTTCAATTGTTTTTAACTGTGTCTCCTCACTTAAACTCGTTTCAATTTCTGCTATTAGTTCATCTGCTTCTTGAGTTAAATCTTGAAGAGGTATGTTTTGTATTTCAGATTGTGTTGGCAACTCTTGCCCCAAGTTTTGTAAAAGACTAACAGCCTCAGGCCTTAAATTGTCAATAAAGTTTAATTGCCTTTGGTCAACAGCAGGGAGATCTCTAAGAATTGTGCCACTGCTTAAAAACTGGGTTGGGTCTGGTTTTGCAGTAAGCCGCACACGCTTTCCTTTACTGGTTCTTACATACAAATGATTATTTTTATCTGTTGAAAAATCAGAAAACCCTAAGTGCTTCTGGCTGCTCTCGCCCCATATGGCTATATAATGATTTCAATTCTATCTAGCAATCGTATTTGGCTTAATCTACTCCTTGGCCTGCTGCTGCTCTGCCAAGTTCTTCTTGCAATGAGGGACCTAGTTCTTCATTCTTCTTCTTCTCCCACCAACAGGATCAATCGCGTCAAAATCTTCATCCATATTTTTTATTTATATTCTTTTTTGTTTTATAAAAAATGAACTCATACGGTTGTGACCTCGATCCATGCAGAATGAGAAGGAACCCCGCGGCGTAAAAGGTATAAGGCAGACTATAATTAGTGTAAATACTCCATCAACAGTTCAGCCTGAACAAACTTTAATAGTTAAGTTCCTGATCTTGGCGCTGATGATGTTATAAATCCAGGCACTGCTAAACTTTCATTCAAAATAGATATTACATCGGCAGATCCTAATGCTACTGTTGTTGCTAATTTAGGCAGAGCAATCGTTAAACATATATCAATAAAAACTGGAGGGTAGAGAAGTCTTTGTACTAAACGAGGCAGACATTTTTGCCCTCTATTCTGATTTATGGCTACCTAAAAAGAAAGAAAAGAGAAAGTTTTTCAGGGAATACAAAGCCCAAACGGTCTCAAGCACAGGCTTAAAGTGGAGGATGCAAAGAATGATGTTAAAGATGAGGCAGTAGCAGAAGCATTTGGCAACAGATTCTGCATCCTCTAGATTTGAGCTGTTAAAGACGCATATGCCATATTACCAAGGCGCACTAAAAGAAAAACTTACTTATGATCTGACATTTAATCCTAGCGGTTCTGTCGTTCTGTCTGAAGACCCTGAAGCTAAATACACGGTTAGTGACATCTCTTTTGAGTTTGATGTTGTTACTAACCCTGAACTGACCAGAACAATCTTAACCCAGTATAAAAGTAAAAACGGTTATTTATTATGAAAACGTTATACACTCCATTACCGAAAATAGAAACAAGCGAGACACTCTCTGGAACATACATCTAAATCAGTCTCTGAAGTCTTTAAAAGAAATTTTGTTCTTATTTACTGAAGAAACAACTCCTTTTCAGAGAGAATCAGGAGAGTTTTATGATCCAAAAATTGAGAAGGTCGACTGTGCAATAAATGGCAAGTCTGATCAGTTGTATTCAGGGCGCAGACTTTTACCTCACCAACACTTTGATGAAATAAAAAAGTTGTTCGCTGGAGGTCCTGCAGTTGATCGTGTATGTAAAAAAACTTCGCCTTTATGATGTAAGACTCGAAGACTACTTAATAACTAAATATGGGCTGTGGCTGGATTTTAGACCACATTTGACAACAGATTGTTTGGAAGTGGAGAAGGATAGGGCAAGATGGTATAAAAATAAATATTCACAAGGGAAAACAGACGGAAACGCCCCAATACAAATGCATGTTTTTATGGTTTGTGATGGTCAGTTAAACATGAAGAAAACAGGCTGAAAGACGCGTCTTATTAAAATGTAGAAGAAATATTCTAATAAAAACAGATGGATAACTTGACGTTTCTTCCTAAAGATCCGCACTGTTCTCTTATCTGCGGGATTACTGGGTGTGGGAAAACTGTCTTCATACTTGATTTGTTACAAACAATATACAGGTTTCATTACGAGCACATTGTTATATTCTGCACAACCATTAAGCACAACAAGTCTTACAAAGAAAGGAAGTTTTTTTTGACAGACGAGAATATATTTTTAGTTGATCCTAGCTTTCAAACTGAGCGACTGTTTAGAACATTACTATAGACTATTTGAGGGAACTGAAACGCTGTTTATTATTGATGACTGTTCAGCTGAACGAGACATTGTTAAAAAAAAGCTCTGTCAAAGCTAGCCTTTAGTGGCCGCCACGCCTTAGTTTCTGTGTGGCTCTTAACTCAAAAATACAATGCTGTCTTAAAAGACTTTAGATCACAGTTTTAAAAACGGTTGTATTATTTTACACTAAGGACAAAGATAGTTTTGAAGAATGTCTAAGCGAAGATTATATAACAAGAGACAAAGATGAGCTAAAAAAAAATAAAAGAGCAGTTATAAAAATCAAAGCACGCTAAGCTATGCTTGCGTACTGACCCTCCAGTTCAATACGTTTGTTTATTATAATTTGTTTATTATTGATTGCTTATAACAATTTGTTTATTATAATTTAATATTAAAAAAAGAATGTCTCAGGGGCCAGAATCAAAAGCGGGAACTAGCTCCTAAATGCACTGCAATAGAGCTAAAAGACCTAGCAGACACAACTGAGTTTGATCTAATAGGAGTGCCAGGAAATGTTTATGGATTGAGTACACAGATGACGGGGTTTACAAATGAACAGAAATTGAAGACAAAAAACGACAGCAATATCCTACCCTAGAAGAGATAAGAAAATTTAAGAGCAAACGATTTTGGCAAACATGAATACAAACTTCATAAAAGAGAGAATGCTTGGGGGTTGCTTCCTGAAATTGCTTGGAATTTAAAGTTTGAACTACGAAGCCCTAATGTATACTATGATAAGAAAACAATTTTAGAAAGGCTTTAAATGCGGGCCCCTTTCTTGTTACCCCAATTCCCAAAGGAACCCAACAAAAAAACATTGAAAAATAGGGGGGGGTTCTGATAAAGCAACAGAGAAAGAATTTCCTTTAACGGGAAGGGGGGGGTGAAAACCGTCGGCAAAAAATTTTTAAACCCCAACGCAAACAGTCCCCTACCTGGGCAAATGCCAAATTTTTTTCCCGTTTTAATTTATTCCCTCCAAAGGGGGGGGCAAATATTTATTTCCCCAGAACATACTTTAAATTTCGGGGATATACAAAAAAAGGCGAAAACTTGGAGGGCCCCTCTTAAGCCGGTTTTCCCAATTACAAAAAAGGGAGACAAAATAATCCCCCAGGGTATAAATTTTACAAGTTTACTGAAATGGTTGAAAAAGAAAAACTAACATACTTGACTTTTTTTACCTTAATTTGTTGATTTTATTGCTTTAAAACTCTTTAAATAAAGTGCCCCAAAAAAGGTTAAATAAAAAATATTTATAAGAAAAATTTAAAAAAATAATTTTAATTTAAAAATGGGGTTCAACATTTTATTTAAAAAGAAAAATAACTGAACTTAAAAAGGAAATAAAAGCGACGGATAATTAAAGTTCCTAAAAGAAATATCTAAAGCTTAAAACTCTTTCTATGAAATTTAACTGCTCCCAGCGTAACCTAGCGTAATTTCCTGGGCCAAGTGTTGCTTTTTTTTAGCAACGGGGTTGGGAGCGCCACCTCTTTACCCTTGGGGGGCCTTGGTTTAGTTTAGGCCCCTGTGCCCCCCCCCCTGTGATTGAAAGGGCCCAATTTTTTAAAAAAAAAAAAACCCCTAAAAACAAAAGAAACACCCCCATTGTAGCCCTACATCACAAAACTTTTTCCCATTAAGTTTAAAAATAAGCAAATAAATTACATGAAAACAAAAACAAAACGAAAAATTTTAAAGAAGCTTATGGCCGATGGTGAGGATTATAGACGACAAAAAATTTTTGAACTTAAAAAAGGAGGGGAAGAAAGACTTTTTACTTCCCACGACGGGTTTAGAAAACTAAATGCAAGAAAAACAAAACCCTTGAAAAAAAAACACAGGCCCGGTTTTAAACCCAAAATAGGCCAAAAAAATAATTTTAAAACAAAGAAAAAGTTTAAAAAAAAATAAATACAAATTTTTTTTTGTTAACTCACGGGGTTTTTGGGCGGACAACTTGCAGCCTTCCCCGAAAAAAGGATTTTTTAGGGGCACCCCAATTTTAGAAAAGAAGCCTCTCTTAAATAATACAACGGGATGGGTTTTTTCTTTTTTCTTTCAACTTAAAAAACCCTCTACCTCCATAAAGGATCGGGTAGGGGCTAATTCAAACATCGCCTTCTGCCTCTCCAGACATACAAGTATCTTATTTTTAAAAACCCCAAAAAGGGCAAGAGTTTTTGATCCCCTGCAAAACTTCATTTTTTTTTTTAATTTGACTGCTTTTATTTTTTTTAAAGGCCTTTGCTTTAAATTCTTCATTTTCAAACCCGCTTAAACTGCTGGAAAATCCCCATAACCCAAAATTGTGTTGCGTTCCGCACTGATCTGAACTTTGTAGTGCCCATAATTTCTCGGTGATATTATAGAAAACAGGCTTTTCAGCTAGTTTCTTTTTAAATTTTTCTACTGGGGCCTGTAACGTTTGGTTGCCGGGGTTTCCCTCCCCTTAACTTAAAAATAAATGTTTTAAAAACAGTTTGGTTTACAGAC
The DNA here is from genome assembly GCA_018398815.1 of Conus ventricosus. Taxonomy (NCBI): domain Eukaryota; kingdom Metazoa; phylum Mollusca; class Gastropoda; order Neogastropoda; family Conidae; genus Conus; species Conus ventricosus. The sequence goes on along the minus strand of JAFLJL010017626.1, from coordinate 66,296 downwards.
CCTTTTTAAATTTTTTTTTTCCATCATCAACTTAAATTCATCCAGGAACTTTAAAAAAAAAAATTTTAAACATTTTAAAATTTTAATCGAAAATAAAAAAAAAATGAGCGATCCGGAGAAAAAAAGACACTGCAGGCGGGCCACAGGACCCTCCCCCCCCAAGACAGAATGTACCACAAGTAAATTTGTCCCCAAAATGTTTAAGGTTACTAACCAAAAAATCCGGGAAACGTGTTTGAGGCGGGGGCGAAAACTAGCGAAGGGAACAGCCCTGAGAAAAGAAAAAAAAAATCAACAAAAAAAAAAATTGTTAAAATAGAAATAAAACCCCACCCACCACCAACAACAACCCCCCCCAAAAAAACAAAAACACAATCACAAACAAACGATAAGATGATTTAATTTAAATTTCTGTTTTTTTGTTTTTGGGTGGGGGAGTTTTAGCATACAAATGTCAAACCCCATACTTACAGCAAATCACAAACCCCCACAAAAACATAAAAAAGAAAAGCCAGCTTCTAAAAAAAAGTGCAACCTCCCCCTGTAGACCCATTTTCAAATGGAATTTTTTTTAAAGCCCTAGATAAAGTACTTTTTAAGAACAGATAAGTACAATTTAATTAGTTAAAAAAAGAAATTTTTAATTTTAAAGTGCAAGTAAATTACAAGTAAAGTACAAAAAAATAAGTTCTTGTTTTAAGTACTACTGGGTTCTTAATAAGACTATTTAAATTTTCCCTTAAGTAAGAACATTTAAAGGTTTTTAAAGTTAAGTACAAGCCAAGTAAATTCAAGTTAACCCTTTTAAAATTTCCCTCCAATGTCCTACAGCAAAATGAAAACTCGGGATTTGACGTAATTTCCCTTTGTTATTTTTTAGAGCTATTTATTTCTTTTAACACAGTTGTGTTTATTTGATGAAAAAATTTAGAGCGCAGATTAACATTTGTTAAAAAAATACTTTTTTTTAAAAGGGGAGTTTGTTTGTATTGCGTGATTAAATTTTTTTTAAATTTCTTTATTTCCCATTCCAGAATTCTGGCTGGCAACGCAATACATCTTCGATCGAAAAACCAAAAAATTTTTCTTTTAAAAGGGGTCCCATTAATTTTCTTTTTTTCTTTTTTTTCCAATTATTTTCTTTTTTACAGTTGAATGTAAAGACTGTCTTTTGGATAGTCCCATGTGCAACCATCCTCATTCCCTTTAGCTACTTCTTTTTCTAACCCTTTAAAAAAAGTCTACAGGGGGACGTCTAAAAATAAAAAAACAGGTCTGGTAAAGTACTTTTTGCTTTTTGAAAAACAGTGGTCTAAAGAGCGTACAAATTTTTCAAACTTTAAATTTAACTTGAAAACCTAATACAGTAAACCCCGATAACCCCGGGTTTTGCCCCAACTTAACTTTCCTTTTTTTCTTCTTCAAAAACCCAACCCCAAGTTTTCCCTTTAAAAAATTTTCTAAATTCTTGATATTTTGGGTTTTAAAAAATTTAAATTTGTTTGGGTTTTCTTTTGTAACAAAATTTCAAAATTTTTAAACTTTTGTTTGGTTTTTCCATATTTATGCCAAAACGGGTTTTTTTTGTTGTTCATCATTTAAAAGAAGTTTTTTTTCCTGAAGAAATCAGGGGCGGGGGTTCTAAAAACCCAGAAAACTTTTTAAATTATGGTTTTCATAAAGGCTTTTTTGGGTCACAAAAATTTATTCCTGTGAACAGCTTTTATTTTTTCAGCCCGTGCTTAATTAAAACTGTAGGATCTGTAATGACACCATATTTATTTTTTTGTGCCAAAATTTTGGGGAACAAGTTTAGGGGGTTTGGGATGGGACTAAATCAAAAATTTTTCGGGGCTAGGGGGAAAACCCGTTGGGGAGGTCTTTAAATTTCTTTAGATATTCAAAGTCTACTTCCAAAAATTAGCCCTGCGGGTTTTTCAAACGTAACTGTGAAAAACAAAACCAACACAGAAATGACATCATGGGGCCTTTTATTCATTTTAAAGTTTCCAGGGGAAAGCGGTTGACCAGGGCCCCCCCATAAAAATTGTTAGCGCCCTAAGTAAAATTAATATTTAACCGTTTAGTTGGGTCATAGTCGTCTAAATATTTGTTTTGGTTTTGCAGTAAGGAGTGGGGCCAGCTAATACCCCCCCTTAAAACCGCCCTTAAATCATTTGAATTTGGGTATTTTTCAGAAATTAAGTCAATCTGGTTTTTTAAAACTTTAAGAATGCATCCCAAAAAGGGCCAGGCGCAGAAAATTAATTGATGAGTCTAGACATAATGTTTTCTGCATGGAGAAAATGTTAAAAAATTTTAAAGAAAAGTCCCGCCAATAAAAACACGTCAGCCAATAAATATTGATCATGAAAAACGCCCTTGTTTGCAGTGTAAAAACTGTCCAGGCTTTCCCGTGCGTATTTATATCAAGTCCCTTTTGTCTTTGCCCCCTAAACAAAAAAGAAAGCGCCCCTTTTGGGGGAAGCGATCTTCCCAAACCTATCCCACGAGTTTTTTGTATTCATAGGGGGAAAACCCTTTTTAAAGCCCTAAGATGGATCAAAATATTTTTTGGATTGGGGAAAAGGGTTTTAGAGATCGAGCAAAAATTCTAAACTCCCCCCAGAAGTTGGGCCCGTCCCTAAAAGGATAAACAGGGCAAAGTAAAATTTAAATTTCTTTTTAAGATTTGCCAATGCGGTTTAAACCCCCTTATATTTTAGAAGTTAAAGGGTTGCAAGATGAAATTGAATCGGGACCTCGTAAGTTTTGAACGAAGATAGGAAATTTCCATTCTTAGGATCAAAACCATTTTGAAGATTAAAAATTTTGTGTGCGGGGCCCCCCCTAAAAAATTTTCCCGTAATGGGTCGTGGGCTCTCACGTCACGCTTTTCTGTTAAGGGGTTAGTTTTTAAGCCGCAAATCCAACGTGGTAGAAGATTTAAACGTTCCCTTGGGCTCAGGAGTCATAACAATGTCGAAAAAATTTTTTTGTTTTGGGAAAAGATTGTAATTGTTTCCCTCTCTCTAAAAAATTTTACAAACCCCGTTTGGGGCCCCCTGAAAAACTCGGGGGTGTGTGTTGGGCCCCCTCTTACCCCAAAACAAAAAACGCATAAGAACAATTGATTTGGGGGGGTTAAAAAAACGTTGTTTTTTGTTCTTGCTTTGTGACCATAGTACTGCGGCAAGATTGATTCAAAGTCAGCAAAACCACGAAAGGCCCCTTTGCATTTTGTGTACATTCTTAAAAAATAACTTAAAACACTGGTTTTGGTGTGAGGAGTTTGGTTTTCACAGTCCCAAAAAAACTTTTACAATGTTTCTTAAAGACTAGCAGCTGCTTGTATAGGGGGATTCCCGAGCATACATCTTCTAAAAAGCCCTTGTTTAGGGTTTTCCTTTGAAAATAAAAGCCATAATCTGCTTTTTGTTTTTTTATTAAACAAAAATGGCCTTTGTACTATCTTTAAAAAAATAAACAGTCAAAATCTTGTCAAGGGGGTTCGCCAAAAATAGGAGCGTTTTGGGGAAATCCTAGAGGCACTAGATTTTCTACAAAAACCATGTTTAAACGTTTTTCAGTGAATGGTTTTTTTTAGCCTTCAAACTGAGATATACTGTTTAAAACTTACTGGAAAGGTTTTTTCTCAAAAATTCAGCTCTTGCTATATTTTCCCAAAAAGGGGACTCTGTTTTGGGATGGGTTTTTAACAGGGTGTAAATGTCTAAAAGACACCCAAAACAACAAGTTGTCAAATTAAAGTATTTTTTAAGAAAGCCGTTTAACTCAAAATCTTTTGCAAAAAGGGAAAGGGAAGAAAATTTCCGACTATAGGATCAAAATTTTTTGTCCAAACTGATTTCAAGGGCTGTCCCCCTTAGACCAGCCAGAACCCCTTAAATTTGCCTCCTCATTGCAAAGGAAAAATGTAAAGCATGTAGTCCCCCCGTCAAGTTAAATCCTGATCTGATTACTTTTTTCTGCCTTGTTGAAACCCACCCCCCCCTGTTATCGCCCCTCAGGTTTTATATAATCAATCAAACGGGGCCCAAAAACCAAATTTTTTCCCGGCGGGTCCATCTGAAGAAACTCTGGATTTTAGAGATGCATGGGGGCCACGCTTTTATGAACGTTTTGGGGGTTAATGAAACCATGTCCGCCTCACAAACCTAATGCTTTAAAAGTTTGTCCCTGCTAAAAATTTCTTCCATCAAAATATAAATTTTTCCGCCTCAAAATTTTCTTGTGGTCTCCTTTTTAAAACCAAAATATTTACGTAAATTTAAAAAAAAAAATGTATATAAAAAAAGTAAAAACGCGCTTTTTTTCTTCGCCCCAAACGTTGCACACTTTTAAGACACGTTTAAACCCTTTCAACAACCCCTGCCAAAATTTTTTTTTTTCTAAATCCACAGTCAATGTTTTTTCACTTTAATTACTTCCTTAAATAGTTTCACTATGATCTTTTTTTTAAAATTTTTTTACATCATTCTCAAAACCAGAACACAAAAAACAAAACTCAAAACTTTTTAAATGTTTTATCAAAAAGTTTTAATTTCAATTTTTTAAATCAGATTTCCCCAAATTCGGCACCAATTTTTTTTCTAAAATTTAAAAAAATAAAAATTTAAATTTTAAAATTTTAAAATTCAACCCGTTATTTTAAAAAGTCCTTTTTCTAATCGTAAAAACCCCGATCTTTATTAAAGGAAACTACTCCTTCAGGGGAATAGAAACATCAATTAAACATCTTCCCGGGGGAATTTTTTTCCAAAAATGGCAAACAAACTTTACAAATGGTTGGACCCAAAAACTGCTAATTTAAATAACACTTCCCCTAAATTTTTCGCATGTCTATGCGCCAAAAAGATCAGTAATTAATTTTTTCAACCACTCTTTAAATCATCTTTAAACCCCCTCCCGCTCCCAACCAACTCGTAAAGTAATTAAAAAAAGCCGTAGCTACCCTTTGGGCCCTTCCCTTTTTTTAAAACCAGAATAAAAATGACAATTTAAAAAATTAAGTAACCAGTTTCTCTTGTTTTGCGCAAGAATCAGAAGAAGTTATATGTGTGTGTGTGTGTGTGTGTGTGTGTGGTGTGGTGTGTGTGTGTGTGTGTGTGTGTGTGTGTGTGTGTGTGTGTGTGTGTGTGTGTGTTGTGGTGTGTGTGTGTGTGTGTGTGTGTGTGTGTGTGTGGGCAGGGGGGGGGGGTGTGTGCGCGGTTTAATCAACTAGGTCAATTAATCACAGATCGTTTTGGCCTAGTTTACTGCACTGCTTTGTAGGACAAAACGTGTGTGTGTGTGTGTGTGTGTGTGTGTGTGTGTGTGTGTGTGTGTGTGTGTGTGTGTGTGTGTGTGTGTGTGTGTGTGTGTAGTGTGTGTGTGTGTGTGTGTGTGTGTAGTGTGTGTGTGTGTGTGTGGGGTGGGGGTGGGGTGGGGTGTGTGTGTGGGGTGCGTGAGTGGGCGGGTGTGTGTGTGGGGGGTGGGGTGGGGGGGGTGTGGGTGTGTGCAGGAGTTACCTCCCTTAGTATTATTTTCGGCCCTGTTGAGGGCCTTTCTAGGTCTCAGCGGTTTACCGACGCGCATCCCAGTTCTGGTGTATTTTTAGCGTTTCTAGGTCTCGCGGTTTACCGATGTGCGTCCAGTTCTGGCGTATTTTTAGCCTTTAGGCTGGAGCCTGCTTCCTCGGCTAGTATTGTTTTTTTTTTCACAGCAGCTAGAAGGCCGCATTTGATCACTCTGCCAGAACTCGCGAAAGCCAATGTCGCTTTGCATATATTTTAAAATGAGCTTTCTTTTCTCATACAAGCTGTGGATCGAAATTCCAAGCTTGTGAAACTTTGGATAGTAGAAAAAACAAAATGATAATTCCATCAGTTTTCTACACAGCATGGGTTCCATCAGAATTTCAGTTTTCAAATAATTCTCCCAGGACGCTTTTGGTTAGATTTTTTAAAAACAGTTTTTGTTCTTTCAAGCCAATGGCCTAAAAGCAAAGATTGTCGAAGAGTTTTACAATTTCCAGCTTTAATCTCAGAACCAGCTTTCAGTAAAGCGGGCGTAATTTCGGTTATGTTTTTCAGCTTCATAAAAGAACCTTCATCAATCGGCTCATCATCAAGTTGCTCTACAAAACAATTACGTAAAAATCATTCAGTTCACTTACTGTCATTTCACGTTTTCCTTGCTTCGCTTCCAAAAGATTTAGACTCTCTTTTGGCCGGGTTGGTTTCGAGCAAGTCTTGCCACTTTTCTAATTTTTCAAGATACAAAATCATTTCCTGATAATACTTTTTGTGTTTCAATATTATTCCTTTTTGATCATCCGAATAAAGCAAATTCTCAGTTTGGCTTTCTTGAGAACTAACATCCATTGCGGTCTCTTGTGAAGATGACCCAGCTTCCAGGCTTGAATCGGCCATTTCTGTTCAGAAAAGTAAAAGCGTTAAACACGTCTTCGCTGGTAACCGCCTCCTGAATAATGAGGGCTGGCCGCACTTTCCCAGCAGAAATGACGTCATACCTCCCTGTCAATTGGTTAAACGTGCACACGTGACAGCTCAGGCCATCACGTGATGATTAATAATGCAGCATTAGTTGCAACCTCATGTGCAGTAGAGCGTGCAATGCAGCCCCGGCTAATATTGATTGGAACCAGTCTGGGGTGCGACTGCCAAGCCATATAAATGTTAAAATGTTTATTTGATTTTATGTTCCTGGAGAGAATGTCTTTATACAGGTTCACGATCACCAAATCCTATTCTGCACGGAAACCCCCCCCTTTTAAAGTACTAATTACGTCGATTTTAGAGGTTTTGGGGTGTTAATTTTTTTAGAAACAGGTGTTAACTTTGGCCAAAACTGACATGAGATGGACGTGATTTGTATGTGAAAAGGGGGTTTTCGTGCAAAATAAGATGGGTGGTCGTGAACCCGTATAAAGACATTCTCTCTATTTGATGCCAGGGAACAGGGTAGAGGCAACAGCAACAAAAGAAGCCTTCATAACACTCAAAAACCACAAGCCTAACTTCCAAAACAACCCAACATGTAGACTAATAAACCCATCTAAATCCGAAATGGGCAAAATAAGCAAGAGAATTTTGGAAAAGGCTATAGAACATGTAAAATCAAACACTGAATACAAGCTTTGGAAAAACAGCTATGAGGTCATGCAATGGTTTAAGAAACTCAATAAACAGAGAAATACAATATTCATTACATTTGACATAGTAGACTTCTATCCATCCATAGATGAAGAACTACTCAATAAAGCTTTGAAATTTGCCAACAAATACACAAATATAACAGAGTCAGAAATGGAGATTATTTTCCACACCAAGAAAACCTTACTCCATAGCAGTAATGAAACTTGGAATAAAAAAAACGAGCAAAAACTCCACATTTGATATAACCATGGGATCGTATGATGACGCCGAAACATGTGAACTAGTCGGACTATTCATGCTATCCAACATCCAAAAACAACTTGGAAAACAGGGCGGTTTATACAGAGATGACGGCCTCACTGCATTAAACAATAATCCAAGAACCATTGAAAACAAGAAAAAAGAATTATGTAAAATCTTTAAAAACCACAACTTAAAAATCACAATAGAAGCAAACAAAAAGTAGTGAATTACCTAGACATAACATTAGATCTCAATGACCACGTGTACAAACCATACAAAAAACCCAATGACATACCAATCTACGTAAATATCAAAAGCAACCACCCACCAAACCATACTAAAATCAATACCAAATGGTATAAACAAGAGACTATCCAACCTGTCATGCAATGAAAACGCATTCAATGATGCAGCAACAGAATATCAAGAAGCATTACAAAAAAGTGGTTACAATTACAAACTACAATACAGTCCAGACAATAACACGAAACAGAAATAAGAAAAATAGGAAAAGAAAGATCATATGGTACAACCCACCATACGATGGACAAGTAAAACAAATGTAGGAAAAGAATTCTTTAAAATCTTGGCAACGTCATTTCCAAAAGAACACAAACTGTCCAAAATATTCAACAAAACACCATCAAACTATCATACTCATGTATGCCTAACCTTAAAAACATGATTGATTCATCTAACAAAATGAAAAGCAACATAAAAGAGAAGGGTGCTGAAAGGACATCTTGCAACTGCACTAAAAAAAGAACAGTGCATGCCCCCTAAGCAACAAATGCCTCCACAGCAACAGTGTACACCAAGCTACGGTAACTTCAGAAAATGAAAAAGAAACATATATAGGGATCACAGAAAACAATTTCTAAACCAGATATGCAAACCATAAACAGTCATTCAAAAATGAAAAATACAAAAATCAAACAGAGCTGAGTAAATACATTTGGAGACTCAAAGATAAAAAAAATAGACTACAACATATCATGGAAAATCATAAAAAGAGCAACATCATACAACAATATTTCAAAAAGATGCAATCTATGCTCCACAGAAAAATGGTTAATATTATGTAAACCACACCTAGCAACCTTGAATACAAAAGTAGAAATAGTAAATAATTGCAGGCACAAATGGAAATCTTTGTTAGCGCACGCCACCTGAACAGACCCCAACAAGAACCACAGACCACACGTGAAGCGACTCGCACGTGCAGAAATGGAATCAGGTCCCGCACACTATAAAAGACAGATAGCGTGCCCCAAAAGAATATCCTGAGGAGAGCGAGAGGTTCGAAACAAGCTTGTTGATTTTACACTTCATTTTAAAAAAATATTCTTAACAAATATATATATATTATATATATATATATATATATATATATATATATATATATATATATATATATATATATATATATATATATATATATATATATATATATATATGCTGGTAATATATTTTCCGGCTTTTTTTGGAGAAAGTGCTCAACCATGCGGGAGCAGCTAAAATAATGATTAAAAGTAAATCTTAAAACCGGGATGACAAACTTGTTTCGAGGTCCTCCCTCTCCTCAGATCCCGTGCCAATCCCCTGCTACTGACCTCAATTGTATATATATGCTTTGGATTGTGAACTGTGGTCCAGTTGGGTTGTCTTGCACGTGTTGTGCAAGGGGGGAGGGCCCTGTTAAGGTTGTAAGGCTTTCTTTATTGGGTATTGCTGTATGGGGGGGTCCTATCAGGGTTGCTATTTTATACTTGTTGATAAAAATTTCCTTTTGTGCCTGCAACTGTCTACGATTTCAACTCTAGTGTTCAATGTTGCCGTACTAGGTTTGCACAGAATCATCCACTTTTCTGTTGTGCACAGATTACATCTCTTTGTGCTATTATTGTATGCTGCTGCTTTTCTGATTATTTTCCATGTGATGTTAAAATCTGTATTTGTTTTCTTAAGATCCCATATGTGTTTACTTAATTCTGTTTGGTGTTTGTATTTTTCATACTTGAAAGATTGCTTGTGATTGGCTTTGAATTTGGTTTCTGTAATCCCTATGTATGTCTCTTTGCTGCTTTTCGTTGTCACAGTAGCTTGGTATACGATGTTATCAGAGAGACATTGGTTGTTCAGAGGGCATTGCTCTTTGATTGTGCAGTTGCAAGTTTTCCGTTTGTCACCCTCGTTTTTGACGTTGGGTTTCTTTTTGTTTGAAGCATCAATTATTTTTTTAAGATTTGGCATAAAAGAATAAGATAGTTTGATAGTGTTCCTATTGAATATTTTGAAAAGTTTATGGTCTTTCTGGAACGATTCTGTTAATATTTTGAAAAATTCTTTGCCAATGTTGGTTTTCACTCCAAAGTTGTAGTCTTTCCCACTGTCAACAGGACTTTCCCTTTGGTCAGTGGGTCTTTCCTCACCGTCACTGGACCTTTCTCCAGGGTCAGCCTAGTTAAGGCAAAGAAGAAAAAGAAACACCCGAAGGTGCTGGGGAGGACCCAGAGAAGCACTGTCTTCACCTGCCTTTAGAGCAGTCCTGTACCACCCTTGGAGGCCTGTGCTGTGTTGACGATGGGTACAGGCACGCGCAGGACACTCCATTAAGATATCAAGGGACATAACTGCTCTCTGTTCAGGAGCAGTTATGTCCCTTGATATCTTAATGGAGTGTCCTGCGCGTGCCTGTACCCATCGTCAACACAGCACAGGCCTCCAAGGGTGGTACAGGACTGCTCTAAAGGCAGGTGAAGACAGTGCTTCTCTGGGTCCTCCCCAGCACCTTCGGGTGTTTCTTTTTCTTTTTTTTTCTGGTCTTTCTGGAACGATTCTGTTAATATTTTGAAAAATTCTTTGCCAATGTTGGTTTTCACTCTACCATCATATGGTGGGTTGTACCAGGTTATTTTCCTCTTTCTGTTTTTCTTCCTGCTTCCAGTGGTACTTTCAGGT
>JAFLJL010017626.1:0-49911 GCA_018398815.1 Conus ventricosus | reverse complement strand
AGATCTACTTACAGCTGATAACAAGTTTGTATGCCCTGAAACCTGCTTATCTTTTAAAAGATGCAAACATTTCTGCTTTTGTTTAAGCGGCGTATGTTGTGTGAGCTTTAATTTAAATTATTATTTTTGTTGCTGCTGCTGGTTCTTGTTGTTGGTGTTGTAAATGGCCACCTATGGCATACATAGACTTTTGTATTATTAATGCATGTGTATTCAATCCCACCCCCCCCCACCCTTCCTCTCTCTCTCTCTCTTTTCTCTCTCTCCTCTCTCTCTCTCTCTCTCTCCTCTCTCTCTCTCTCTTCTCTCTCTCTCTCTTCTTTCTTGTATCATTCTCCTTCTCGCACTCACCCCCTTTCGTTAAGCAATTTACCTCTTTTGGCAAACTTCTTAGGCTTTGACAGAAACTGCCAGTGAAAGAGAATGGGAAATCAGAAAGTAGCTGGAATGGAGTCTCAAGGCAGTTGAAGCAAAGTGATATGGTTGCTATTATTGCTCTCAGAGAGAGAGAGGGGAGAGAGAGAGAGAGAGGAGAAGAGAGGGGAGAGAGAGAGAGGAGAGAGAGAGAGAGAATTTTCAGCGTGCATGGGCATGTACATGTGTGCATATCTATACATCTATATCTGTCCATCTATCTATCTATCTATCTATCTATCTATCTATCTATCTATCTGTGTGTGTGTGTGTGTGTGTGTGTGGTGTGTGTGTGTGTGTGTGTGGTGTGTGTGTGTGTGTGTGTGTGTTGTGTGTGTGTGCGTGTGTGTGTGAGAGAGAAAGAGAGAGAGAGAGAGAAGAGAGAGAGAGAGAGAGAGAGAAAGAAGAAGAAAAAGAAGAAGAAGAAGAAGAGAAGAGAGAGACAATGACAATGACAATGAATACAGTTTAATGTCATCAGCAAAACCTGCTATTTGACATGGGGAACACTGCTTGAACATAATTAAGAAAAATCAAAACTAAAGAGAATCAGAAAGCAAATAGAAATTAGTAAAACACCATAAATAGCAAGCGACCAGCAGGCCTAGTCAATCAGTTGAGAGGACAATAGGACTTAACAAGAAAGAACATTAATTCGACTTAAGTATTGAAAAGCTTCCTTTTTCGAAGAATATTTGCTTCTGCGATAAATTTAGCAATAGATTTTAAATTGTTTTCACTATCACTCTGTAACAGAGTGACTAAGTCACGTTCTTCTGCTAATACTGATTTTTAAAAACATCGCATTTTCCTCGTACCTTTTCATACACCTCACACTGAAAGAAAAAGTGAAATTCATCTTCTATATATATTTTTTTTACAAATTGGACAGATACAGTTACGTTCATTATTAAATATACCATACCATCTTTCTTTAGCATATAGACCAAGGGTCCTTGTTCGAAAGCGTGCTAATGAATCCCTATGCCATTTTCGCGTTACAACCTGTCACGTGTGAGTACACCTGACAGGGGGGTGGGGGGGGTTTTTATACAGGGAATGTGCAGTGGCAGAAGCGGAGCGATCACTCAATCCCTCACACCACCAGACCACAAGAGGAAGAGGCTTAGACAATATTTTTATTCACAGTACAATCATTCGCTCACACTAGCACTCCAGATGGGGGTATGGGTCGTAAAAGAAGAAAAAAGATAGTCGAGAAAGGAAAGGAAAGATATAAAAAAAAAACTAGGGCATAGAAGAGAAAGGCACTATTCAGCACTGTCACGTGTGAGTACACCTGACAGGGGGGGTTCTTAAACGGTAAGGTGCAGTGGCAGAAACGGAGCGAACACTCAATCCCTCCACACCACCAGACCACAAGAGAAAGAAAATTCCACAATATTTTTACTTCACGTTACAACCATTCACTCACACTAGCACTCCAGATGGGGTATGGGTCATAACAAAGAAGAGGAAAAACAGCCGAGAGAGGAAAAGAAAGAAAGAAAAAAAACAATGGGGCATAGAAGAGAAAAAGCACTATTCAGAACTAACTGACCTAGGGGACAAAGTAAATTAAATAGACCACAAAAACACGCCAATATCCTGGGATCCCGCTACCGTCCCAACCTAACCCACTAAACCGCTACAAAGACATCAACATAACAGAAGAAAGACAGTACTGGAAACAATAATACATCAAACAGGACCTAGTCAGGGTTAAACAAAACAATAAGAAAAAAAAACGAATCAGTGACCGGCTTCGGGCCCACACACACACACGCAAACCCACACCCACACCACACACGACTAAAGACTTAACTTCTTATCCTGTGCCCGCGGAGTTCACCGTGGGAGGTGGATCCTCAGAAGGGCGAAGCCCGCAGTGGGCTGGTCTTCTAGTCCGAGGCGAAGATGTCTCAGTGAAGGGTGAGGCACACCTTCAACAGTCCTCAGTGCAGGCAGTGGGATGGTCTTCCAGTCTGAGGCGAAGATGTCCCAGTGAGGGTGAGGCACACCTTCAACAGTCCTCAGTGCAGCGACTGTGCCTGGATACCGGATGGCGTCTGCCAGGTCCCGGGATGCTGGTCCTTCAGCCAGTCCAAGACCGGAGCTGCCAGAAACAAATGGCAATTTTTTCCCGCCCTACGGCGGAGATCAGTCTCCAGATGAGAAGTCATCTTTTTATCGTCTTTGTCAGGTGTGGCAACTTAGTGGGTTCGGCAGTGCGTCAGTGTGAAGGGTCACAGTGCCGTAAAAAGGTCAACAATGTCTTTGTCACTTTAAAAAGGAAAAGAAACTATAATAACTTCTTTCACTTTTTCCTTTGCTTTTAACCTGTGCTCATGGCATTCCTTGCATCCTGTATCCATGACATGCTTGTACTAAGGATAACTTCCTTAGTCAAAATCTCAATAATATAAAACCAACTAAAATCCATCCATACGTCTGTCACACAAAATATAGGACAAGGGACACAAGAACGGAACCATATGCGGGGCGATACGGCCGGAATTCCACACTCCGTGGTCTAAGTGTGAGCCGTTCGAACGCTCATGCATTCCACGATCCGTCTCGTACCTACGAAACAACAAGAAAACAAAACTAACACTTACGATATCCTTCCGGCCCATCACATATTAAGCAATACAAGCATTGACTCGACCTGCATACTCAGGAAACAACAAATACAGCTTCTATTGACTAAAATGGTAGTTAGAGACTTTCAACTTAGTCCAAAGTAGCCGAATACCTAGCCACTAAGGACCGAAACGCAATTAAAGAAAATGCGTTCCTACAATTCACCACAAAATGAATATCTCGACACCATTCTCATACCTGTTCCCCTTCTTTGGAACAGTTACACACAGAAAAGGTGTGTCAGAGCTAACAGCACATTAAGGCAGAAGAAAAACCGCAACCACCGAGAGGTTAGAAAACCCAAATAAACAAGACACTGTCCAAGACAGACCATATAGTTACCAAAATGGCGGGTGGGCGAGGTAAGAAAACGGTCCGCTCCCCAATCCGATGAAGGATGGCAGCCGAAAACCGTGACGGTCCCCAATGAAGTGGACTCCAGGTCAGGGATGACCTAAGGTGCTTCCTCCAGCTGGTCGGGGATAGGGATCCCAGAGGTGGCAAGTGGAACTCTTTCCTTCCCACCGAAGGGTGAAAGACTTCCACGCAACCACGTCGAAGTGGATCCAAACAGGAAGGCTCCAGCTGGCAGAGATAGAGATCTCTCCGACTCCAAAGTTCGTAAGCGAGTCCCACACCACTCGCCTAAAACAAGTGGCAACCAGTAACAAAACAGCTCAGCTGTGTCACCTGACAGCTGATGAACCACGTGAAAAACGATAAAATAGAAAAAGAAAGCTCTTTAAAAAAAAAAATAAAGAAGAGAAATATTGGAGGATGGGAGCAAAATGCACGGACGTAAGCGCGCCCAGGATAACACAAATAAACTGGTCAACACCCGGCCTATGTAGTGAAGATGTCACTGGCAACACTCCACTTTACACTGGTTTGGGAAGAATGAATTTTCCTCCAAACCAAAAGTATTTACGTCCGTGACAATACCCCCCAACCAAAGAGGCTTGTGCCACTGAGGCACAGCCTATCACAGCCTCCAATATGTTCTGCACACACTTGCACTCATGTAGATTTTCTTCATTCCTGAATCTTGACTCAGCACTCCATCCGGCTGAGGTAATCAGCCATCATCATCATCATTTTCATAGTCATCTATGTCATCATCCAGTGCCTCTCTGGGCACACTATATTGCTAACCGGGGCACTGGAGATGGGTAGACAAGGTGGTGGCACCGAGGGTGATGAGCAAGACGACTGCTGCTGTTGCTGTTCAGGGACTGCTGGAAAGCCATAACGCGCTATGTCCTTGACGCACTGCGTCGGCTGGCTTCATCTGCAGCTTGAATTCCTCCAGGCCACCGCCTGGGTCGATGACGTTCAGGGTCTGGCAGCACAGCGCGCAGAATTCCAGGGCCTTGGCATGGAAAACCAGCTCAGTGTTGACCAACTCTGTCAGCACTTTCTTCATGTCAGTGATGTCGGCCTGAAAGCTGTGAACCTGTTGCTCCAAGGCGTGCTGATGCAAGAAGCTTCCTTGGACAGGGCATGGAAGGTTTCCTTCAAGTCATCCTTGGTCTGTCGCACAGCAGTCCGTAGCCACTGAGATTACACACCACTTTCTTTTCCATACCGATTCACCTGAGCCTCCCTGTGGTTCTGAACAGCCGAAGGACTTTCAGCAAAAGGGGTCATGCCTTTGCCTAGAGAAGGGTTCCATTTCTCATGTTCAGCGTTTTCTGCTGTCTTCCTACATACGTGGTCACCTTTGTCATGGAAGCGTGCTGTCTTACGTGTGTAGGAGCTGTCACATAACTGGCCCAGGTGTCGCTTCATGGCTGTGCGGCGGTCCTGGTTGGTGTTTGACTCCTCATTCGCTCTCAATTCAGCGCATGCTCGACTCACTTGGGTCTGCTCCGTCGCTTCCTCAACAGTGGCTTTCTACTCCTCAAGGATGCAGAACCTGTTGAGATCAACAACGCCACAGGCATCCTGGTGTTCCGGCTCTTCGGAGTTGCTCGGTGGCAAAACATTGCAGCTGCGACCGTGACTTTGGATGTTGAGGGATGGATCCTTTGCTCGCACACTGGCGTATAGTTGAGGGATCCTTGGTCAAAGTGCCATGCTGAGTCAGGGGCTTCAGGAGTGGTTTCAAGGCCTCTTTCTCTCTCTGTGCTTGTGAACGCGTGGTGGCGGCCACAAATACTTCCTGCTGGCAACTCTGCCGATATCTCCCGACGTTGACCGTCCCCAAAGCACACTGAATTACCATCAGTAGGGAGTACGCAGGTCGCTGAAGGGCTACTGCCCACACCTTCCCTTAAAGTATGGCGTAGAGACATCTACCAGTGCTGTAGATCGGGTTGCCTGAAGGATGACTCGATTCCTGACACTTGGCATTCTTCTCCTCGAGGTGCATCACAAGGGACTAACTGCTCATCAATGAAGACTGCTGTGGCTCCTGTGTCCCTAATAGCTTTCACTTTCTTGCCACACACCACGGATGGGAAGGTAGGATAAGATTGGGTCGTGACCCGACTCTCTCCAAATGCCACCTAAAGTGCGAGATGTCGGATTTTGTCTTGTCCCTCCTCTTGGGACAATCCCGAGCGAGATGTCCCTTTTCCCCACAGAGGAAGCAAAGCTTGAGCTTGGGTCCGACGTTCCTGGAATTGCTGGGGACATCGCTTTTGGAGGGTGACGACGGTTTGAAGTCATGTGACTCCCGATCGACGGGTTTCCTACTTGTCCCTGGCGCAGGCATGCGATAGTGACGACGCGCATCTGCGAAGGCTTCAGCCACCTCGATTGCCCTGACGAATGTCTTTGTTTCTCCTCACCCAACTTGAACTGCAGTTCCTGAGATACCGAACTCATGAGTTGCTCCAAGAGGAAACAATCTTTCAAATCCATCTCTGAGGCTTCAATCCAGTATTCCATGGTGCGCCGAGGCGTTCTCCGAACTGGTGAAAAGTTTCCTCAGAAGGTTTCCTCATCGTGCGAAACTGCTTTCTGTAAGACTCGGCAGTCATGTGCAGTCTCCGGCCGAAGAGCCGCTTTCAACTCGGTATAGGAAGCTCCGGGTGGAATATCGACAAACGCCTCCTTAGCCTTGCCCGTCAGGCTACTGATGAGGTTAAAGGGCTTTGCTCTGGTCGTTTAGCTGGTTACGCCGCGGCAACCGCCTCAAAGTGCTCAATGTAGGCGTCTATGTTATCGCTAGCACTGTACACTGGCATATGTAGCTTGGGCGGAGCCACCGGAATAACCAGCCCCTGATGAAAATCCGCTATTTCTCCGATGGTCAGAACCATGCTCGGAAGCAACCACAGACTGTGCTTCGGGTTCATCTAACTGTTGAACCAGTTCGGCCCGGAGTTTTTCTTTTTCCTCCACCAAACGAGCCTCAAGTCCAACTCTTTCTGTTTCTGAGCCTCCCTTTCTAACCGTTCTCTCTGTTCTCTAGACTCTCGCTCCAGTCTCCTTTCCTCCATCTCCTCTTTCCATCGCCGTTCCTTCTCTTCTCTCTCCATCCTTCTCTCTTCCATCTCCCTTCTCTCTTTCGCCTCTCTCTCCTCCCTCTCCAGCCTCTTTTCCTCCATTGCCATTTTCCACCGTCTCCTCTTTGGCTTCTCTCTCCTCCTTCTCTCTCTTTTCCCTCGCTTCCTTCTCCTTCCTTCTCTCTCTTTTCCCTCGCTTCCTTCTCCTCCTTCTCCAGCCTCTTCTCCTCCCTCTCCAGTCTCCTCTCCTCCCGCTCTCTTCTCTCTCTTGCCTCTCTTTCTTCCCTTTCAATCCTCATCAACATAAGAGGATCCATGGGCGCTGGTCCAGGAGGATGAGGCATAGGCGACGGCCGAAAGCGGAAGTCATCCCGAAGATACGGCGGAGGGCGAAGTCCCGAGACCGGAGTGGGCAGAGGTCGCCTCGGAGAGAGTGACCCAGGAGGGGTTATCTCCTGTATTGTAGACACCGCGGTGACTGGAGGACGAATCCCACCAGAAGAATACACGACCTGGGTAGTTGGGCCAGTCATCGCCTGAGTCATGGGGCTCCCCATCCCTGGCAGAATTCCTGCACCGCGAGTCTGAGAGCGAGTGATCCGGCGTCCATCGTCTACGTGTTCCATAACTGACAGTATAACTCACTAGACACGAAGTCACCAAATCACTAAGAGATACACAGAATTTGCACAACCATGCAGAACTCTGACGAACGAAATCCCACGAAGGTTCCGACGTGCGTGTCCACTCGCACTTAGTATCACGGTCGACTACTTCGAAGGTCACAAAGTATCTGAGTCACCACAAGCCAATATTACAGGGACGATACTAAATGGATATAAATCCAAGATTCGGTGAATAGTCATGGGGTTGAAGAGAACTATCCCCAAAATTTCCAAAGGGAAAAACCCACTATCTTAAATCAGTGAGTCATAGGGTAACACCAACACGATGGTTAACCCACCTTCACCGAGAATGACAACACTCACTGAAAAATACTGAATTAGAAATGACGAAGGTTTGATGTAAATCAAACACGCATGGACAACCCTAACCAAACACGAGGAAGTGCTTTTATCCAACGAACCAAGAGTGGTCCTCCAACAATATTTCCTCCAAAGTCCAAGTTCCTACAAAATAGAACCACGAAAATTAAAGTCCAAGAATAGGAACCGAAACTGTATACTCTCACAACGTATCAGCAACTCCAATCCGCTAAGTTGCAGCTGTATTCCCACGAGAAGGAAATACGGAGTAGTAACGTTCCACAAATGTAACTTTGACTAAGAGTAGTCAATAACTGTACCAATATTCCCAACACAGGGAAGGAGAAATGACAAAGTCCTACGTGCGACTTTTTGACTAAGTGTAGTCAACACCAACAAATCTCCAACCGTAGGATACAGTCTAAGGTATGTCTCACAAGACAAGAGAGTAGTTTGAACAACAAAGTCAACAATGTATGACTTTATGACTAATGTAGTCAATCCACAAAACCGTTCAAACTTGGAGAAAGAATGCTTCTACAAACCAAATTGCAGTCAAGAGTACTGCCACACTAAGCTAGCCCAAACGAACTGAATCGATTAACCCTGGCTAAGCTCAATAGGTAAAGCAAACTAACCTCTTCTCACCAAATGAACACAGAGTATCCAAATTCAATAACTAGCCAAGAGCTGGAGTTATTTCCCCTGAATTCCAATGAAGGAAATACCCAGTTATGTTTTTAACACTTCAAAGCGTTGAGAACAACAATCTTCAAAAGAAACCTCTGACCAGAAAAACGTGGTCCAAGCTCAACAGTTTTCCCTGTATGGAAAGCAATATCCAAACATGAATCAATTCCAACACCGATGTGGAATTAATCAATCGACAAAGCACAAACTCATCAAGGGTAACAACAACTACCCTTGTGCACCAGCGTGCCCAAAAACCCAAACAAAGTTACCACACCTGGGTAACAAACCAATATCCGGATCAAATGTTATCTCTCAAAATTAAGACTTCAAAGACGTTTACCCAGCAAGAGGCCAAAGAAATCACAACCCTATACAACTGGACTTTATAACTCAACGCGTTACTCCAACCAGCAACCAACTTACCAAAGAGAAAAGCAACAAGACATCAACAAACACGCATAAGGCAGGGACGGACAAATAAACTTACACGACCCGTACCGCAAGGCCAAACAACTAACCTAAATTCCACTGGCAACTGACGTAAACACGAAAGCACACGTGCACCAACACGGTCACTGGGCACCAGGACAGAACTGACTCGATCAAAACAGTGGCACGACGAACGCGCCGAAATTTCCCGTGCAGCACGATCTAGTTCACAGACGGGAAACACGTGCTAAACCCACTGTTCTGTCACTGAATGGGAGATGGATGAAAAGGGAGGGGGCACCAGAAAAAGGCACAAGTGGCTCTTTGGAAAGACACTTATATGTATCCACAAACGCTACACTCCCATTCTCAACACACAACTGACAAATTTATTATTCCAATCACCACAGTCACACAAATTAGTGTTGAACAATTAAGAAAGCCCTAACATCAGCACTAGATAGAAAAGCAAATACACTGCTTGTATGTGCGCTAGACAGAAGAGGAAAGCCTATCAACTTAGGTGCTAATCCCCTTAGACTAAACAACACAGATCCTACAACCTAGTGTAATAACAAAATAACACACCAAGAATAGTCTTTCCTTGTTTCGTAAACTGAAGTAGGTAAGCTTACGCAAGACCGAGTTTCGCGCAAACACGGTATCGGAACTAAGTGTCAAAGTTTGCCTTGTAAACAAAGCACCAAGTGGCAAATGAAACACCAAATGTTTGGCAAACCTGCCTACACTTACCTTGCTAACACAGTCGGCGTCTTGGGTACAGGCAAACGCAGATCAAAATCCTAAATCAGTACAAGCACTGATACCGATGACTCTGCACAAGCAAAAACCTATTAATCTAGAGTTCAAACCCCCTTCTTTCTCCACCCAAGTACCTATTCTAACTAAGGTAATGAGAAACGGAGAACGGAATTCTAGAAACAATAGCCGGTGGTTACTACACAAAACAAAACAAACACGGAGACGAACGCGGAACGGAAGCGCGAAGGTCCGACCACGGAGCACGGAACTCACCTGCCGACAGCACCCCAAAACCGGTCCGCTCCAATGGGTTCCCTACTTACTCTAGAACCCACCCAACCAACCACCCTTCAAATACACGTAAGAGAGATAGACAGATCACTCAAGGGTCGGGCGGTAGTGAGTTCAGTGTCGCTTTTATACTACCACATACACATTCCTGTACCCCGCATCTCCACCATAATTGTCACGTGTGAGTACACCTGACAGGGGGGTTCTTAAACAGGTAATGTGCAGTGGCAGAAACGGAGCGAACACTCAATCCCTCACACCACCAGACCACAAGAGAAAGAAATTCCACAATATTTTTACTTCACGTTACAACCATTCACTCACACTAGCACTCCAGATGGGGTATGGGTCATAACAAAGAAGAGGAAAAACAGCCGAGAGAGGAAAAGAAAGAAAGAAAAAAAAACAATGGGGCATAGAAGAGAAAAAGCACTATTCAGAACTAACTGACCTAGGGACAAAGTAAATTAAATAGACCACAAAAACACGCCAATATCCTGGGATCCCGCTACCGTCCCAACCTAACCCACTAAACCGCTACAAAGACATCAACATAACAGAAAGAAAGACAGTACTGGAAACAATAATACATCAAACAGGACCTAGTCAGGGTTAAACAAAACAATAAGAAAAAAAAAACGAATCAGTGACCGGCTTCGGGCCCACACACACACACGCCCAAACCCACACCCACACCACACACGACTAAAGACTTAACTTCTTATCCTGTGCCCGCGGAGGTTCACCGTGGGAGGTGGATCCTCAGAAGGGCGAAGCCCGCAGTGGGCTGGTCTTCTAGTCCGAGGCGAAGATGTCTCAGTGAAGGGTGAGGCACACCTTCAACAGTCCTCAGTGCAGGCAGTGGATGGTCTTCCAGTCTGAGGCGAAGATGTCCCAGTGAAGGGTGAGGCACACCTTCAACAGTCCTCAGTGCAGCGACTGGTGCCTGGATACCGGATGGCGTCTGCCAGGTCCCGGGATGCTGGTCCTTCAGCCAGTCCAAGACCGGAGCTGCAGAAACAATGGCAATTTTTTCCCGCCCTACGGCGGAGATCAGTCTCCAGATGAGAAGTCATCTTTTTATTCGTCTTTGTCAGTGTGTGGCAACTTAGTGGGTTCGGCAGTGCGTCAGTGTGAAGGGTCACAGTGCCGTAAAAGGTCAACAATGTCTTTGTCACTTTAAAAAGGAAAAGAAACTATAATAACTTCTTTCACTTTTTCCTTTGCTTTTAAACCTGTGCTCATGGCATTCCTTGCATCCTGTATCCATGACATGCTTGTACTAAGGATAACTTCCTTAGTCAAAATCTCAATAAATAAAACCAACTAAAATCCATCCATACGTCTGTCACACAAACTATATAGGACAAGGACACAAGAACGGAACCATATGCGGGGCGATACGGCCGGAATTCCACACTCCGTGGTCTAAGTGTGAGCCGTTCGAACGCTCATGCATTCCACGATCCGTCTCGTACCTACGAAACAACAAGGAAAACAAAACTAACACTTACGATATCCTTCCGGCCCACATCACATATTAAGCAATACAAGCATTGACTCGACCTGCATACTCAGGAAACAATACAGCTTCTATGTGACTAAAATGGTAGTTAGAGACTTTCAACTTAGTCCAAAGTAGCCGAATACCTAGCCACTAAGGACCGAAACGCAATTAAAGAAAATGCGTTCCTACAATTCACCACAAAAATGAATATCTCGACACCATTCTCATACCTGTTCCCCTTCTTTGGAACAGTTACACACAGAAAAGGTGTGTCAGAGCTAACAGCACATTAAGGCAGAGAAAAACCGCAACCACCGAGAGGTTAGAAAACCCAAATAAACAAGACACTGTCCAAGGACAGACCATATAGTTACCAAAATGGCGGGTGGGCGAGGTAAGAAAAACGGTCCGCTCCCCAATCCGATGAAGGATGGCAGCCGAAAACCGTGACGGTCCCCAATGAAGTGGACTCCAGGTCAGGGATGACCTAAGGTGCTTCCTCCAGCTGGTCGGGATAGGAGATCCCAGAGGTGGCAAGTGGAACTCTTTCCTTCCCACCGAAGGGTGAAAGACTTTCCACGCAACCCACGTCGAAGTGGATCCAAAAGGAAGGCTCCAGCTGGCAGAGATAGAGATCTCTCCGACTCCAAAGTTCGTAAGCGAGTCCCACACCACTCGCCTAAACAAGATGGCAACCAGTAACAAACAGCTCAGCTGTGTCACCTGACAGCTGATGAACCACGTGAAAAACGATAAAATAGAAAAAGAAAGCTCTTTAAAAAAAAAAGAAAAGAAGAGAAATATTGGAGGATGGGAGCAAAAATGCACGGACCGTAGCGCGCCCAGGATAACACAAATAACAAACTGGTCAACACCCGGCCCTATGTAGTGAAGATGTCACTGGCAACACTCCACTTTACACTGGTTTGGGAAGAAATGAATTTTCCTCCAACCAAAAGTATTTACGTCCGTGACAAGCACTAACTGACCTAGGGGACAAGTAAATTGAATAGACCACAAAAACCTTCAATATCCCGGGGTCCCGCTACTGTCCAACCTAACCACTAAACCACTACAAGAACATTCAGCAAAATACACAGAAGAAAGACAGTATTAGAAACAAAACTATATCCAACAGGACCTACTCAGCCAGAGTTAAACAAAATAAGACCAAAAATAAACGAAAAAAAAAAAAAACAATAACAAAACGAATCAGTGACTGGCCTTAGACCCACGCACACGCACACCAGACCCACACCCACACCACACACGACACGACACTTAACTCAGTCCATGCTCCGAGGAGGTTCATCTGAGGGAGTGGATCTGGAGAGGGGTGACGCTCGTTGTATGCTGGTCTCCTGTCGAGGGTGAATACAGTGTCCCACCAGTCCACGTGTGTGGGAAACGACCTGGTTGCCTGGACACATATGATGACTGCAGGGTCCGATGAGCTGGTCGTCCAGCCTGCGTGGATAAGTAAGTTTGTCCACCAGACCTCAGGTTTGGGGAGGAAACGACTGGTTGCCTGGACCTCCAAGTATATGACTGCAGGGTCAGATTGATGCTGTTCGTTCCAGCCAGCTAGACCGGAGCTGCAGATTAAGTAATAAATAATGGGCTCAAAAATATCGCCCAAATGGCGGCGTGGGAGAGGTGAGAAAACGATTCGCTCCCCAGTCCAATGTAGGTTGGCAGCCGTTATAGTGCCGGTCTCACGAAGGGACTCCAGGTCGACGACGACCCAAGGTGCTGGTTCTTCTAGCTGGCAGGGATAGGATCCCAGAGGTGGTCAGTTGGAATTCTTTCCGACCCGCTGAAAGGGTGAAAGACTTTCCACACCATCACTCCGAAGTGGATAAAGAAATGTGGTGCCAGATAGCTGAGATAGAGATCTCTCCGACTCGGACGGTCACGTCAATGAGTGCCACACAATTGCCTTATCAAGATGGCTACAGGTAACAATAAATACAGTCTTCACTGTGTCACATGACTTCAGCTGATGTTCACGTGAAAAACGATAAACTTGATACAGAAAAAGAAAGCTTTTATAAAAAATAAATAATGAAGAGAAATTTTGGTGGATGGCGAGCGTATGACAGTCGCCCAGCGAACCAGGGATGTACACTATTAGCTCATGCGTAACACACCCGGGCCCTTGTATTAATGATGTCACTGGATAACCCTCCTCTGTTTTAGGGTTTGAAAACGAAATGATTATTTTCTTAATACCAAATGTATTTTAGTCCCGTGACATCACCCCCCAAACCATATTGTGGCTGATGTGCTCGGTCGGCTCAGCCTATTCACAGCCTACTTATACGTTCTGGTCTCATTACTACTCTTGTACATGTAATTAGTCTCTCTTGAACCTTGACCCGATCAGTCTCATTCAGGCTGATGGTAATCAGCCTTACTATCTTTACTTCTGCGTTTTGTCTTCTGTGTTCATACAGACTGTGCCGCTCTGGGCACTGCATTTGCTTACTGGGCATGGAGATGGGTTGTCCTGAAGCACTGCCATCAGAGGGCTTTATCTGCATCTTGATATTCTCCAGGCCACCGCTTGGGTCTCGATTGTCGTTACACTGTGTATGGGTGCCCTGTGTGTAGAATTTCCAGGCCCCTTGCGAATGGATGATCAGCTCAGGTGTTGACCATCTCTGGTCAGCTATTTCATGTCGGTTGATCTCGGCTCTGAAGCTTTGAACCTGTTTGCTCCAAGGAGTGCTGACTGGCAAGGAAGCTTCCGGCATGGGCCCTCTGTAGGTTCCTATTAACCGGCACATTTGCTGTACGGTTCGGTGCGTCTTCAGTTGATCAGTTCCAGCTTCCTTAAACAGGGGCTTTCTTACTCTTGGATGCAGAACCTGTTGATGTTCTATACAACGCCACAGGCATCCTGGTGTTCCGGCTCTTCGGAGTTGTTTCAGTGGCAAATCATTTGTAGCTGCGGACCGTCCTTAGGATGTTCTTCGCCATCCTCCTGGGCAATGAAAGTCATGCTGGGATTCTCTCCTGGGTTCGGACTGTTCCCAATTGTCCTGCCATAATCGTGGCCTGGGCGCAATACAGTACTTGCGGAGTGCTTCGGGTGCGAAAGTGGCAGTGGCTGACGAAGTAGGTGACGTATGACGTTCCTGTGCACCAGTCCCTTGCGTACTCATGAAACTCTACGCCGCTACTGCGGGTCGTCCTTGCTGGTTCCCCAAACCAAACTCTGGATGTTGTTGAGGGCTTGGATCCTTTGCTCGCACCAATGCGTACGTGAGGATTGAATCCCTTGTCATGGTGCCTTGCTGAGTAGGGGGCTTCAGGATGGTTTAGGGCGTCCTTTCTCTCTCTGCGCTTTGGGAACGCGTGGTGGCAGCCACAAAACACTTCTGCTGGCAAACTCTGACGATATTCTCCCGACGCTTGACGTCTCCAAAGCACCACTGAATTGCCAATCAGCCCCCAGGGAGTACGCAGGACGCTGAAGGGCGACTCCCTCACCTTCCCTTTATAGTATGGCGTAGATGACATCTACTGTGCTGTTGATCGCGGTTCGCCCTGAAGGATGATTTCATCTGACACTTGGCTTTCTTCCCATCGAGGTGCATCAAAGGGACCGAAATGCTCGTCAAATTAAGACTGCAGTGGCTCGGTGTCCCATATAGCCCTCCACTATCTTGCCACACACCACCGATGGGGAAGGTTGGAGATGATGGGGTCGTGACTCACTCTCTCCACATATGCCCACCCTATAAATGCGGAGGACATCGGTTTTGCTTTGTCCTTTCTTGGGTACATCCCAAACGAAATGCCCCCATTTCTCCCACAGGAGGAAGCAAAGCATTGGGCTTGGCTCGATTGTTCCTGGATAAAATTTGCTGAGGGACATCGCTTTTGGAGGGTGACGTACGGGTTTGAAGTCATGTGACTCCCTATGGCGGGGTTTCCTACTTATCCTGGCGCAGGCATGCGATTGTGATACGGAAGCGCATTCTGCGAAGGCTTCAGCAATCTCGATTGCCCTGGCGACTGTCTTTGGTTTTCCTCACCCAACTTGAGTGACAGTTCCTGGAGACACCGGAAATCATGAGTTGCTCCAAGAGGAACAATCCTTCAATGCCATTTCTGAGCTTCATTTCCTTGTATTCCATGGTGCGACGGAGGGTTCCCGAACTGGTGAAACGTCTCCTCTGTAGGTTTCCGCTATGGAGCGAAAACTGCTTCCTATAGGACTCGGAAGTCATAGTTGCAGTCTCGGCGAAGAGCCGGTTTTATATTCGGTATAGGAAGCTCGGGAGCAAATGTCTACAACGCCTCCGTAGCCTTCCTCGTAAGGCTACTAATGAGGTAGAGGGGCTTTACTCCGGTCGTTTTGTTGGTACGCGAGCAGCAACGCCTCAAAGTGCTCGTTGTAGGTATCTATATTATCGCTGGCACTGTACACTGGCATATGTTTAGCTTGGGTGGAGCACCGGAATAATCACGCCCTGATGAAAATCCGCTATTTCCGATGGTCAGAGCCATGCTCGGAATGCAACACAGTCTGTGTTTCGGGCGCATATCCAATGTTGAACTAACTCGGCCGGGTCTTCTCTTTCCTCCATCCAAACGAGCCTCAAAGTCCAACTCTGTTCTGTTTCTGGTCCTCCCTTTCTAAACTGTTCTCTCTTTTCTTTCGGGACTCTCGCTCCAGTTCTCCTTTTCCTCAATCTCCTTCTTCCATCGCCGTTCCTTCTCCTTTCATCTCCATCCTCCTTCCTCCCTTTCCCTTTTCTCTTTTTCGACTCTCTCTCTTCCTTTTTCTAGTCTCCTCTCTGCCCGCTCTCTTCTTACCTGGCCTCTATTTCTTATCCCTTTCCATCTTCCATCGTCTCTCCTTCTTTGGCTTCTCTCTCTCCCGCTCTCTTCTCTCCCTTGCCTTCTCTTTCTTCCCTTTCAAATCTCATCAACATAAGCGGATCCATGGGCGCTGGTCCAGGAGGATGAGCATAGAGCGATGGCCGAAAGCGGAAGTGTCCGCGAAGATTCGGCGGAGGGCGAAGTCCCGAGATGGTTGTGGGCAGAGGTCGTCTCGGAAGAGAGGGACCCAGGAGGGGTCATCTCTGTTTTGTGGGACACTGCGGTGGGACTGGAGGACGAAATCCCCAGAAGAAAACACGACGGGTTGTAGGGGGGGTATTTGGCCAGTGCGTCGCATGAGTTCTTGTGGCCTCCCTTGCCTGGTAGGAGTCCATTCCCACCACGAGTCTGAGATCTCGTTATGTGATCCGGCGCGTCGTATACGTGTTCCATAACTTACTGTTAACACACCTCACATGACAACGAAGTCACCGATTCATCTAAGTGATACCACAGGATCTGCACAGCCATGCAGAACTCGGTACGAAACGAAAATCCCACGATGAGTTCGACGTGTGTACACTTCGCACTTAGTTACCACGGTTCGACTACTACGAAGGTCAACAATATTTGAACCCACAAGCCAATTAGTACAGGACGTTACTTAAAATGATATCTAATCCTTGATTCTGGATGAATAGTTAGTCACTAGGTTTGAAAAGAGGACTATCAACAACTTCCATAGGGAAAAAAAACGCACTATCTTAAATCAGTGAGTCATTTAGGGTAACACCAGCACGATGGTTAACAACCCTCACGAGAATGACAACACTCTCTGAAGATACCGATTGAACAAATTGAGTATGGGTCTGATGTCAGTCAAACACGCATGGACAACCTAACAAACACCACGAGGAAGTACTTTTTCCAACGAACCAAGAGTGGTCCGCCAACACTATCTCCTCCAAGTCAAAGTTCCTACAAGATTTGTACCACAAAAGTTAATAGTCATGAATGGTAACGAAAACTGTGTAAGCTCAACAAAAGTATCAGCAACTCCAATCGCTAAATTGCAGCTGGATTCCCCGAGAAGGAAATACGGTGTAGGTATCGTTCCACATATGTATGACTAAGGGTAGTCCAATAAATCTGTACAATATTCCCAATACAGGAAGGAGAAATGACCAATGTCCTACGTACGACTTTTTGACTAAGTGTTGGTCAACACCAAAACAAATCTCCAACCGCAGGTTAAGTCTACGGTATGTCTCACTAGACTAAAGAGAGTGTTTGAACAGCAAGTCAACTTTGTTGTACTTTAGACTAAGTGTAGTCATCCACATACCGTTCAATCTCGAGAGAAAGAATGTCTTCCACGAACAAAATTGCTGTCCAAGTTACTGCACACTAAGCTAGCACAAACGAATAGAATGTTTAACCCTTGGCTAAGTCAATAGGTAAAGCAAACTAACTCTTCTCACCAAATGAACACGAGGTATCCAAATTCAAAACTAGCCAAGGCTGGAGTTATTTCCCCTGATTCCAACGAAGGAGATTTCCTGTTATGTTTTTTTTTAACACTTAAGCGTTGTTGAGAACAACATCTTCAAAAGGAAAACTCCCGTGAACTGAAAAACGTAGGTCCAAAGCTCAACAGTTTTCCCTGTATGGAAAATCATTATCCAAACCATGAATCAATGCCAAACCACGATGTGAATTAATCAATAAATCGACAAAGCACCAAACTCACCAATGTGTAATCTACGACTGCCTTGTGCACCGGCGTGCCAAGACCCAAACAAAGTTACACACCTGGGTAATCAAACCTATATCCGGATCAAAGTTGATTTCTGCAAATAAGACTTCAAAGACGTTTACCCAGCAAGAGGCCAAAAGATAATCACAAAACCTATACAACTGGAATTTATTAATCATCGCGTTTTACTCCAATCAGCAACCAACTTATCCTAAAGCAGAAAAGAAACAAGATATCAACAAACATGCATAAGGCAGGGACGGACAATAGAACTTAAATACGACCCGTACGCAAGGTCTATACAGCGGACCTAAATTCTACGGCGACTGACACGTTAAAAACACGGAAGCGCTCGTGCACCACACGGTCACTGGGCACAGGACAGAACTGACTCGGATCAAAACAGTGGCCCGATGAGCGCGCCGGTAATCCCTGTGTAACACGATCTAGTCCACCGACGGGAACTCCAGTGCTAAAATCACTGCTCTGTAACTGAATGGGAAAAGATGCAAAGGGGGAGGGGGGTGGCAGAAAAAAGGAACAAGTGGCTCGTTGGAAAGGGACATTAATGTGTCCAGAGACACTACACTCCCATTCTCAACACTCGACTGACAAATTTTTTATCTCATTCAACACAGTCACACTAATTAGTGTTGCAACAATTAAGAAAGCCTAACATCAGCAGCTAGTATGAAAAGCGAATAATACTGATTGTAGATGCGCTGACTAGATGGAGGAAAGCCTATCTTTTAGGGCTTATACCTAGACTAAACAACACAGATCCTAATCCATAGTGCTTGTAATAACAATATAACACACTCACCATGATAGTCTTTCTTGTTTATGAATCTGATGTTGATAGACTTACGTAAGGCCGAGTTTCGCGCAAAACACGGTTATCGGAACTCAAGTGTCCAAAGTTTGCCTTTGTAAACCAACAGCACCAAATGCTTGGCAAGCCTGCCTAACTAACTTACTAACACAAGTCGCCGTCTTGGGTACAGGCAAATGCAGATCTAAAATCCTAAATCAGTACAAGCACTGACATCGACGACTCTGCTCATTAACCAGAACTATTAATCTTGAGTTCATAACCCCCCCTCTTTCTCCACCCCAATTATCATTCTAACTAAGTAAATGACGGTAAAGGAGAACGGACTCTAGAACAACAGCCCGGCGCTGTACTATCAAAACAAGACAACCGGTGGACGAAACGCGGATCGGAAGCACGAAGTCCGACCACGGAGCACGGAACCCTACTGTCGACGCACCCCAAAACCGCGTCCGCTCCAATGGAGTTCCCTACTGACACTAGACCCACCCACCAACACCATCGAATACACGTAAGAAAGATAGACAGGACTCTCATGGGTCGGGCGGTAGTGAGTTCAGGCTGTCGCTTTTATTCTACCACATACACATTTCCTGTACCCGATTCTCCACCTTAATTGTCTCGTGTGTGTACTCCTGACAGGAGGGGGTTTCTTTTAAGGGAATGTGAAGTGGCATGAAGCGGTGCGTTCACTTCAATCCCTCACACCACCAGACCACTAGAGGAAGAGGCTTAGACAATATTTTTATTTCACAGTACAATCAATTCGCTACACTAGCACTCCCAGATATGGGGTTATGGAGTCGTATCAAAGCCAAGAGAAAAGATTAGTCGCGAAGGAAAGGAAAGAAATTAATAAAAAACTAGGGCATTGAAGAGAAAGGCACTATTCAGACTAACTGACTTGGGGACAAAGTAAATTGATTAGACCACAAAAAAACCCTTCATTATCCCGGGAAGTCCGCTAACTGTCCCAACCTAACCCAATAAAACACTACAGAAACATTCAGCAAAAGAACAGAAGATAGACAGTATTAGAATACAAATATATCAACAGGACCTACGCAGCCTGTGGTTAAACAATATAAGACCAAAAATAAACAAAATAAAAACAATAACCATAAACGAATCAGATACCGCCTTAGAACCACGCTCACGCACACCAGACCCACACCCACACCAACCGACACGGACATTAACTCTGTCCATGCTCCGAGGAGGTTCATGGGGTGGTGGATCCTGGAGAGGGGTGGCGGCTCGCTAGTATGCTGGTCTTCCATGTCCGAGGTGAAACATGGTGGCACACCAGTCCACCGGTGTGGGGAAACGACTGTGCCTGGAACAAGATAGACTGCAGGGTCCGTGAAGCTGGGGATCCAGCCAGCCAGTGAAGTATGAGGTAAGTGTCCCACCAGGCCACAGGTTTGGGAGAAACGCCCCCCCATAACTGGTGACTGGACTCAAGATGACCTGCTGGGTCAGATGATGCTGGTCGGTCCAGCAGCCCAAGACGGAGCTGCTGCTTAAGATAAAGGGCAAAAATACCGCCCAAAATGGCGGGTGGGCGAGGGTAGAAACGGTTCGCTCCCCAGTCCAATGTAGGTTGGCCTGCCGTATATCAGTGCGGTCCCACACGAAGGGAGGGACTCCCAGGTCGGTCGACCAAGGTGGTTTCTTCTAGCTGCAGGGATAGGGATCCCAGAGGTGTCCAGGGAATACTTTCCGAACCGCTGAATGGGGTGAAAGCTCTTCCCACCTTCGCCTCACCGAAGTGGGATAAAGAAATGTGAGCCCAGCTAGCTGTGTTAGAGATCTCTCCGACTCGACGGTCCGTAATGTGTTGCCACACCATGGCCTAACAAGGTTGGCACAGGTAACAAAACAGCTCACTGTGTTCTGACATCTGCTGTTGAATTCACGTGGAATAATACGCATAATAAGAATCTGAAAAAGAAAGCTTAAAAAAAAATGTAAAGAAGAGAAATTTTGGAGGATGGGTGCGATATGCACGGACGCAGCGCAACCCGGGATGACACTAATAGCACACTGGTCAACACACGGCCCATGTAGTAAGAGTCACTGGAAACCCTCCACTTTTTATGGGTTGAATAGAAATGATTTCTTCTTCTAAACCATAAAAGTATTTTCGTCCGCGACAAATCCCCCCAAACAAAGAGGCTTGGGCCACTGTGGCTCAGCCTTTCACAGCCTCCAATACATGCTTCTGTTCACCCTTAATATCTTGTCAATGTAAACCATTCTCTCTTGAACCTTGATCCCGCTACTCCATCCGGCTGAGGGTAATCCAGCCTTCATCCATCATCATCGTCATTTGTACATCTGTGTCATCATCCAGTGCTCTCTGGGCCTTCATTGTAAACTGGGGCACTGGATATGGGTGTCCTCTGACGCACTGCATCAGCTGGCTTTATCTGCATCTGGAATTCCTCCAGGCCACGGTCCTGGGCTCGATGACGTTCAGTGTCTGGGAAGCACTGTGTGTAGAATTCCAGGCCATTGGCATGGAAGATCAGATCAGCTGACACTTGACCTACTCGGTCAGCACTTTCATGTCGGTGATCTCGGCCTGAAAGCTATGTTCCTGTTGCTCCAATAGGCGTGCTGACTGCAAGAAGCTTATCCGCACTGGCCCTCTGTAGGTCCGATTCAATACGGCACAATTTGTCTGTCGGTTCTGTGGAGGTCTTCAGCTTGATAAGTTCTCCGCTTCCGTACCAGGCGCTTTCTACTCATGGATGCAGAACCTGTTGATGTCAAACATCGCCAAAGGCATCCTGGTGTTCCGGCTCTTCGGAGTTGTTCCGTGGCAACATTGTAGCTGCGACCGTACCTTAGGATGTTCGGCGCCACTCCGGGGAAATGAAAGGTCATGAATGGATTCTCTCCAGGGTTACGACCTGTTCCCAATTGTCCTGTCTTATTCTTGGCCTAGGGCGCATTTACAAGTACTGCGGAGAGCTTCGGGACTCGCGAAAGTGGGTGGCCAGACGAAGTAGGTGACGTATGACGTCTTGTGTCCTGACCCTTTGCGTCGCTAGGATGAAAATTAAAACCCTCTACCGCGTACTGCGGGTGTCCTTGCTGGACTCCCAACCAAAAAATGCTGGATGTTGTTAGAGGATGGAGCCTTTGCTCTGCACACTGGTACAGGTGAGGGTATCCATTGGTCAACGGGTGCAGCTGAGTCAGGGGCTTCAGGATGGGTTTCATGGGCGGTCTTTCTCTCTCTGCGCTTGGGAACGCGTGGTGGCAGCCACAAACCATCTTCTGCTGGCAACTCAGACGATATCCTCCCGATGCTGACGTCTCAAAGCACACTGATTGCCTTTCAGCAAGGGAGTCGCAGACGCTGAAGAGGCGACTGCCCACACTTCCTTTAAAGTATGGCGTAGAGGAAATCTACCAAGTGCTGTAGATCGGGTTGCCCTGAAGGATGATTCAATTCCTGTCCATCTTGGCATTCTTCCCCTCGAGGTGATCACATAGGGACCTAACTGCTGTCAATGTGAAATGTACTGCTGTGGCTCCTGTATGTCCATTAGTGGCTCCACTATCTTGCCACACACCACCGATGGGATGGTTGGTTTATGATGGGGTCATGTGACCTCACTCTCTCCAAATGCCACCCTAAAATGCGGAGGACATCGGATTTTGCCTTGTCCTTCCTCTTGGGACAATCCCAAAACAGAAATTGCCCCTTCTCCCACAGAGGAAGCAAAGCTTGGGCTTGGCGCCCAATGTTCCTGGAATTGCTGGAGGACATCGCTTTGGAGGGTTGACGGACGGTTTGAAGTCAGGTGACTCCCTATCGGCGGGTTTCCTACTTATCCTGGCGAGGCATGCGATAGTGACGACGCGCCATCTGCGAAGGCTTCAGCAATCTCGCTTGCCTGCGTATGTCTTGGTTTTCTCCTCACCAACTTGAACTGCTGTTCCTGAGACCCGAATTCATGAGTTGCTCCAAGAGGAGGAAACAATCCTCAATTCCAATTTCTGAGGCTTCATATCCAGTATTCCATGGTGCGACGGAGGCGTTCACCGATACTGGTGATGAAAACGTCTCCTCTGATGGTTTCTCAGGAGCGAAACTGCTTCCTATAGGACTCGGAAGTCATGTGCAGTCTCGGCGATGAGCCGGTTTTAATTCGGTATAGGAACGCTCCGGAGTGCAATGTCTTACAAAAAGCCTCCTTAGCCTTCCCCGTCCGGCTACTAAGGAGGTAGAGGGCTTTTACTCCGGTGTGTAGTTGGGTACGCAGCAGCAAGCCGCCTCAATGTGCTCGATGTAGGTATTATTATTTATCGCTGGCACTGTACATGGCCATATGTTGCTTGGTGGAAGCCACCGGAATAATAACCGCCCTGATGAAAAGCCGATATTTCCCGATGGTCAGAGCCATGCTCGGAAGCAACCACAGACTGTGTTTCGGGCCGCTCAACTGTGTGGAAAACTAACTTCGGCCGGAGAATGGTCTGTCTCTTCCTCCACCAAAACGAGCACTCAATGTCCAATCTTCTGTTTCTGGGCCTCCCTTTCTAACTGTTCTCTTTTTCTTTCGTCTCTCGCTCCAGTCCTCCTTTCCTCCATTCCTCTCTCCATCGCGTTCCTTCTCCTCCCTCTCATCCTCCTCTCCTCCTTATCCCTTTTCTTTTCGCCTCTCTCTCTTCCTTTCTAGTCTCCTCTTCTTCCCGCTCTCTTCTCTCCCTTGCTCTTCTTTTTCCCTTTCCATCTTCCATCGTATTCTCTTTGGCTTCTCTTCTCCCCGCTCTCTTTCTTCCTTGCTCTCTTTCTTCCCTTTCCATCCTCATCAACATAAGAGGATCCATGGGCGCTGGTCCAGGAGGACTGAGGCATAGGCGAAGGCGCCGAATGCGGAAGTGTCTCGAAGGATACGGCGCGTGGGCGAAGTCCCGTGACTGGAAGTGGGCAGAGGTCGGCTCGGAGAGGAGTGACCCAGGAGGGGGTCATTCCTGTTTTGTGGACACTGCGGTGACTGGGGACGATCCCACCAGAAGAAAACACGACCTGGGTAGTAGGGCCAGGCGTCGCTGAGTCATGGGGACTCCCCATGGCTGGTAGGATTTCCTACACCTCGAGTCTGAGACCGTGTGATCCCGGCGCCCCCGCAGTCTCGTGTTCCATTACTTATCAGTTTACACCTACTAAGACACGAAGTCACCGAATCACTATGTGATACACAGAGATCTGCACCAGCCACGCAGACTCTGACGAACGAAATCCCACGAAGGTTCGGAAGTGTGTTCCATCTTCTCCCTTAGTACCACGGTCGCTACTTCGAAGGTCACTATATTTGAACCCACAAGCAATAGTACTGGACGATACTAAATGGATATAAATCCAAGTTCTGTGATTAGATCACTAGGTTGAAGAGGACTACCACAACTTCCAAAGGAAAAAGCACTAATCTTAAATTCAGTGATCATTAGGGTAAACACCCAGCACGATGGTTTAACCCACCCCTCACCGAGAATTGACAACACTCACTGAAAGATACCGAGTGGATACAAATGGACGTAAGGGTTTGTTGTCAGTCAACACGCTGGACAACCCTAACAAAACACCTACGAGGAAGTACTTTTATCCACGAACCAAGTGTAGGTTCGCCAACACTTTCTCTCCAAAGCTCCAAGTTCTACATGATAGAACCTCATATAAGATTTTAAGTCCAAGAATGGGAACGATACTGTGTAGTACAACGTATCAGCAACTCACGCGCTAAATTGCAGCTTGTATTCCCACGTGAAGGTAATACGGAGTAGTAAGTTCCACAAAAGTATGACTAGGGTAGTCAATAACTGTACCAATTATTCCCAATAAAGGAAGGGAAAATGACAAGTCCTACGTACGACTTTTTGACTAAGTGTAGTCAACACCCACTAAATCTCTCCGCAGGTTACAGTCTAAGGTTGTCTCACAAGACATGTGAGTAGTTGAACAGCAAAGTCAAACAATGTATGACTTTATGCTAAGTGTAGTTTCATCCACATAAACCGTTGCAAACTCGAAAGATAAGAATGCTTCCACGAACTATTTGCAGTCAAGAGTACTGCACACTAAGCTAGCCCAAACGAATTGATCGATTATACTCTGCTTAGCGCATTTGTAAACAATACTAACCTCTTCTCACAATTGACACCGAGTAATCCTAATTCAATACTAGCCAAGAGCTGGAGTTGTTTTCCCCTGATTTCCAACGAAGAGATACCCAGTTATGTTTTTAAATCACTTCAAAAGCAGTTTGAGAACAACAATCTTCAAAAGGAAAACACCGCTGACAGAAAATCGTGGTCAAAGCTCAACAGTTTTCCTGTAGGAAAACAAGATCAAACTTGAATCAATTCCAACACGATGTGGTATTAACTCAAATAATTCGGACAAAGCACAAAACTCTCAATGTGTAACAAACGATGCCTTGTGCAAGGGTGCCAAGAACCCAAACCAAAGTTACCAAAACCTGGGTAAACAAACTATATCCGGGATCAAAGGTTGATTCTCAAATAAGACTTCAAGACGTTTACCCAGCAAAGAGGCCAAAGAAAATCACAAACATATACAAATGGAATTTTTTACTCAACGCGTTACTCCAACCCAGAAACAACTTACCTAAGAGAAAAAAGCAACAAGATTTCAACAAACATGCATAAGGCAGGGAACCGGACAATAGAACTTAAACGACCCGTACCGCAAGGCACAAACAGCTGACCTAATTCTACCGGCGACTGACGTAAACAACGGAAGCCGCACGTGCACCAACCACGGTCACTGGGGCACCAGGACAGAACTGACTCGATAAAACAGTGGCCGAGGGCGCGCCGAAATTCCCGTGTAAACACGATCTAGTCCACCGACGGGATCCACGTGCTAAATATCACTGGCTCTTAGTAAAACTGATATGGGAAACGATGAAAGGGGGAGGGCTGGTGGGGAGGGGTGGCAGAAAAAAGGAACAAGTGGCTCTTTGGAAAGACACTAATGTGCATCCAGTGCACTACACTCCATTCTCAACACACGACTGACAAATTTATTATTCCAATCACCACAGTCACACAAATTAGTGTTGAACAATTAAGAAAGCCCTAACATCAGCCAGCTTGATAGAATAGCGAATTAAACTGCTAGTAAGTGCGCTAGACGAAGAGGGGAAAGCCTATCAATTTAGGGCTAATCCCCTTTGACTAAACAACACAGATCCTACTACTAGTTGTGTATAACTAAATAAACACAATACCTAGATAGTCTTTCCTTGTTTTATGAACTGCTGAAGTAGATGAGTACGTATATAGGCCGGTTTCGCGCAAACACGGTTTCGGAACTAGTGGTCATAAGTTTGCCTTGTAAACAAAGCACAAAATGCTTGGCAAGCCTCCTTCACTATCCTTACTAACACAGTCGGCGTCTTCTTGGGTACTGAGCAAATGCAGATCAAATCCTAATTCAGTTCAAGCCTTGACATCGACGACTCTGCACAAACAAAGACCTATTAATCTAGAGTTCAAAACCCCCCTCCTGTCTCCAACCAAGTCTATTTCTAACTAATGGAATATGAGCAAAGGAGAACGGAACTCTAGAACAACAGCCGGCGGTTACTACACAAAACAAGACAAACACGGAGACGAACGCGGAACGGAAGCACGAAGGGTCGTCCAGGAAGCACGGAACCCTACTGGTCCGACAGCACCCCAAAACGGTCCGTCCAATGGGTTCCCTACTGACACGAGAAACCCACCACAACCAACCACCATCCAAATACCACGTAAAGAAAGATAGACAGGACTCTCAAAGGGTCGGGTGGTAGTGAGTTCAGAGTGTCGCTTTTATACTACCACATACACATTCCTGTACCCCTGCATCTCCACCATTAATTGTCACGTGTTGAGAACACCTGACAGGGGGGGTTCTTATACAGGAATGTGCAGTGGCAGAAGCGGAAGAGATCACTCAATCCCTCAACACCAACCCGACCACAAGAGGAAGAGTCTTAGACAATATTTTTATTCACGTACATCATTTCGCTCACACTAGCACTCCAGATGGGGTATGGGTCGTAAACAAAGAGAGAATAAGATAGTCGAGAAAGGAAAGGAAAGAATATAAAAAAAAACTAGGGCATAGAAGAGTAAGGCCATATTCAGCACTAACTGACCTAGGGGGACAAAGTAAATTGAATAACCACAAAAACCCTTCTAATATCCCCGGAGGGTCCGCTTACTGTCCCAACCCTATCCCACTAAACACCACTACAAGAACATTCAGCAAAATAACAGAAGCAAGACAGTATTTAGAAACAAAAACTTATATCCAACAGGACCTACGCATGCAGAGTAAAAACAAAATAAGTCAAAAATAAACAAATAAAAAAACTATAACAAAACGAATCAGTGTCCGGCCTTTAGACCCTCGCACTCGCACACCAGACCCACACCCACACACACACGACTCGACACTTAACTCAGTCCATGCTCCGAGGGAGGTCACTGGGGAGGTGGATTCCTGGAGAGGGGTGACGCTCGTAGTATGTGGTCATTCCTGTCCGAGGTGAAACAAGTGTACCACCAGTCCACCGGTTGTGGGAAAACGACTGGTGCCTGGGAACACAAGTTGACTGCTGGGTCCGATTGATAGTGGTCGTCCAGGCCAGCCGTGAAGTAATTGTCCCACCAGACCACATGTTTGGGGAACGACTGGTGCCTGGACTCAAGATGGACGCAGGGTCCGATGATGCTGGTCGTTCCAGCCAGGCCCAAGACCGGAAGCTGCTGCTAAGAAAAGGGCACAAAAAATACAGCCCAAAATGGAGGTGTGGGTGAGGTGAGGAACGGTTCGCTCACCCAGTCAATGATGGATGCTGCCGTAAACCGTGCCGGTCCCACCGAAGGGGATCCAGGTCGGACGACCCAAGTGGTTATTCTAGCTGGCAGGGATAGGGATCCCAGAGTGTGTCCAGTGGAATACTTTCCGACCCGTGTAGGGTGAATGACTCTTCCATACATCCACACCGTAAGTGGATAAAGAAAATGTTGAGCCCAGCTAGCAGGGAGTTAGAGTCTCTCGTCTCGACGGTCCGTCAATGAGTGCAACACCAATGGCCTAAACCATGATGGCAACGGGTAACAAAACAGCTCACCTGTGTCACCTGACATCAGTGAAGAATCACGTGAAAAAACCGATAAAAGAACAGAAAAAGAAAGCTTTAAAAAAAAAAAAAAAAAGATGAGGAAATATTGGAGGATGGGAGCGAAATGCCACGGACGAAGCGCACCGTGGATGACACAAATAGCTCCAATGGTCATACACCGGCCCATGTAGTAATAGATTTCACTGGTAACCATACACTTTTTATGGGTTTGAAAAAGAAATCGTTTTCATCTTCTAAACCAAAAAGTATTTCGTCCGTGACACACCGATACATACTTTTCTGGCGGTAGTCACTTTTTAAGCGCACGATAACCATGGTATCTCTCAATATTTTCTAAGTCAGAGTGCCTGTTTGTAGGTAGGAGGTATCAATCGCTCTTTAAATTCTAGAATAAAAAGGTTTGTCGTTCTCAAAACAACCGGTTATTCCATACAAAACCATATCAGTTGCCAAAAGAGATTTTTTTTTACTCCAGAAACCCAGTTTTGTCTTCCATTTTCATGTTGTCTTATAACATATAATTTATTATGCTTTGTTATTTAATTTGCTTTGTGGAAGTTTTACAAGACAAGGATATTGGTTTCAGAATGGGGGAGGGTATTGGCCAGGCATGAAATTCGGTGGTATGGCGATTTAGAAGGTAAAGTTTGCTAAACAACTACAAATACGTAGTTCTAATTTTCACAACTAATCTACGTATGGTAAGGCATGGTTGGAAATGTGTAGTAAAGGAAGGGAAAAGGAGTATATTGAGTATTGATGTGATTTTAAGATCATCTATGGAAGTTGAAACGTATCGATACCTACTATATTTTGGAAACTTTTTGATTCACTAGTGGAGGAACCTATGATAACATTTGGAGGAGAAATATGGGGGTTATTGGAACTATTACTTATGGAAAGGTGCACACACTGGCGATTAAACGTTTTCTAATCATCCCTTTACACCTGTTCTATTAATTTGGCATATAGAGATCGGGTAGGATAACCCTTTGCAAATTACGTTCCTAAACTAGTGTGTCAGGTATTAGGTTCGTCTTTGTAAATGAAGAGAGAGAGAGAAAGAGAGTGAGAGAGAGAGAGTGAGAAGTGAGTGAGAGACGAGAGATGAGGGAGAGAGTGAGAGAGAGAGAGAGAGAGAGAGAGAGGATGGGTGAGAGAGGAGAGGATCGCATGAGAGAGCAGAGAGAGAGAGAGTGAGAATTCAGCACATATCGAGTCTTTGCGCGGATGAGAATAGAAGTTCAAAGCTTCTTTGATAATAAAATCTTTCAACCTGTGAGTGTTTCTTTTTTTGGCCTTTGCATCGAGTTTGGCTTTTGGTTGGTTTTAAAAGAAACATTTTGTACATGAATGCTTCCACTAGATCGATGTCAGTATAGATGTTGGTGACTTACTCATGTTCAGACAATCCTCTCTCTCTCACTCTCTCTCTCTCTCTCTCTCTCTCTCTCTCTTTATATCGCTCTCTTCTCTCTCTCTCTCTTCTCTCTCTCTCTCTATCTCTCTCTCTTGATCTTATTTCTTTTCTTTTTCGACAGTTCACGCACACACACTCACACACACACACACACACTCCACACACACACACACACACACACACACACACACTCATCACACTCACACTCCACCACACACAAACATCACTACCTCTCACTAACACACACAACACACACCCGCACATATACTCCAGTCTGAAACATTGGTGTATATGTAAAAATGAAAGATGTTTCTTTCATTTGGGGATACGAGTTAACTGTGATTTAGTATATATTTCTTGCGAAGTTGTTACAATTTCGTTCACCAGATTGTGGTCTATTGATTGCATATATTGCATCTGAATAGTAGATTTCTTATATAGCAATTTATTTTTTTCTTGTTAGAAATGTGTTCTTGTTTGCATTTTCTTGGTTGATGTGAGATTAAGGGCTCATCGTAGTTATTTTTGCTCTCTCGGAAAGGTAGGTTGCATGATTGTTGTGTTTAATACGACTGACCTAGAATGAGCAACTTAAGCATACGTCTTCATCAACTTCCAAGGTGTTAGGCAAGTTTCAAATAACGAAAGAGACGGGGTTCTGTTGCTTAGCAATAATACATCCAGTTTACTTTCTACAGGACAAACATTTTCTCAAAAAAAAGTCTATTGTAATAACAATTTAGGGCGGGATGGGGCAATGAGTGTGTGTTTTTCATCTTACAATTTTCGAGATCTAGGGGAGTTGCTATTTTGCTTTGTAATGATGTTTTATTTCAAATTAAAAGAGAACAGTCACACACCGGATAGACAAGGAAACTACGTTATCCTCTATTCTGAACTCGTTAGACACTGAAATTGTGCTGGTAAATATTTATGGCCCAAATCGGCGGCAGTACCCACTTTTTGTTTTGTTTTGAGAATTCAAACAAAAAATCAAGGGGATGGTTTCTCAAACATAGTATACTGGAGGAGATTGGAATTTGTGATTAATCCTTGCATGGACTATTACAATTTCACCAAATCTGTAAAATATGCAAAAAGCCAGAGAAATGGTATTAAACATGATCAGTGAATAGAATGATCGTATCTGGAGAGAATTAAAATCCTGAAATTTAAGATATACCTGGAGAAAGGACCCAACCCCATACAGCATAGTCGATTGGCTTTTTTTCCCCTATTTTCAGATACACTTATGGCATATTAGAGATGCCGAAATCCTTTGGATACAGAAGTGGCCTCTCTTTGATCATATTGAAACTGGTACTAAGTACCAAACAGTAAGAAATATATTATTTTTTGTAATTTCACGCCTCGCTACTTAGGGATGCCAATTACGTAGATTTAGTGAACCAAATTATGCATGAGTCCAAGGAACAATATGCTGCATCTCCATATGATAGACAGAACTTAAGCATAGATACCCCAACATTGTGAAATGCAATTGATGTAAGTTGATAGATATTTTTTGTGAAGTTATGATCATGGAAATAAGATTAAAAAAACGTTACGTTTAGTATCAATAAGAAAAGAGAACAATATGAACGCCGAAAACTCTTAGAAAGGATATACAAGATCGGAACAAGGAGAAAAACCCCACACATATTATGCTTTTAATTTACAAAGAAAGAAAGATGAGCTTACTCAGTTCCGTTTTTAAACAAAAGTAGGTGGGACCAACATTCGTAGATCAGTGCAAGATGGGCTTCACAGGGTGAAAAAGTAACAAAGTTTGTATTTTTGTTAAACATGAAAAAAAAAGAAACTTTGTTATTAAAGATGTTACTGGAAATTATTTTGGATCAGGAAATGTTTTGCTAGAAACTGGATGAAATGTTAGTAGAGGACCAGTCATTACTACGTGATTTGTACAAGAAAAGAGCAGTAACGGATATTGATATTCGCGGTATATTCAAATTCTGCCACTATCTAAATGGAGACGAGAACATTTTTCGAGGTAGATTACCATCAAGAAGCCTCAAAAAGCCTGAAAAACATTGCAGATTGACAAAAAAGTCCTGGTACAGATGGGATGGACAATTATATTTTTTAAAGTTCTTTTGGACTCAAATAGGGTGTTTGTAATATGATCATTAAATGTAATGCTTTATAAATAAAGAGATGTTGGTTTGTCTCAAGAGGAAGGACTAATATCGAGTTACCAAAATCGATAAACAAGAGAGGGTTTAAGAAACTGCGAGACCGATTTCACTGTAAATGTTTCGTATACGATAGATGCCTCCTGTATAGCCAATAGTATTAAGACTGTTTTTTTTAATACATTAATTAATGAGACAGTAGGTTTTGTTCCTGGACGATTACAATGGAGAAAACACAGGAACAATGTATGAACATATTGTTTTATCTGGAACAAATTCCCTTTCTGGTGTACTGGTATCTATTGACGATTACAAGGCGTTTGATTCGATAAATGGAATATAAGAATAAGATACTTTATAGCTGGTTGGGTTTGGGAAGGCCATATGCTGCTGGGTTTCGGACATTTTATAAAAACTTTATATCATATGTAATGTGGATTGGGAAAGTATCCTAAGATTTTTGAAAAGAGAAAGAGGGGTGCCATAGGTGATCGCATTTCGCCATATTTATTTGTTTTGCGTGCAGACATTTTTAGGCATGTAAAATCAGGGAAGGACGAGAGATTAAAGGCAATTGAAATACTCATTACGATGTTTAAGATCAAGCCAAATTTGCACACGATACAGTGTTACAATTAGATGGGGTAGGGTTCCGTATGAATCTGTTTTAATCTCTTAACAGAGTTTGAAGAATTTCAGTGAAAAAAATGGTAATTTATGAGGGGGGATAAAAATCTGTTGAATATATGGTTAGGACAAACTAAAAAAACTCAAAATGTGAATATCTTTCCGAAAGAAAGTGAAATGGAATCCGCTATAATATTGGATACTAGGTATTTGGTTCAAAGGAGAGTTATAAAAAAGACAAAATCAATCAGCAGATAATTTATTGAAGTCAAACAATTGTGTTAAGTTTGGGTTCAAAGCGTTTTGTCAACCGTAGGTAGTATTGCATTACTGGAGTCCATGATTCTTTCCAAAGACTCATTTACCTATGGATTCGGTTACTATACTCCTAATTATCCAGGAAGATGTATTAAATCAGCTTCAGAATCAGCATATTTTGAATTTTTTATGAATATAAGAAAACTGACAAGATCAAAAGGAAAATACACAGTACTTCTGCTGAAAATGGAGGTAAAGGGTTCCACTTTTTAAGCAAATATATACAAGCTATAAAACTGACCTGGTTAAAAAAATATACACGACAAATTCCGGATTAGCTCATTGGTTCTAGAGCGCCGGACTCGTGATCCTGGGGTTGCGGGTTCGAGTTTCGGTTTTAGGGGGATTTTGCCCTCGGAGTTTAAACATTGGTATTGACGCCATTCCCCATATAGTCGTTCGGACGGGACTATAAACGAGGTCTAGTCTGTGTCCACATGCACTAGATATACACGGCTCTAAAGGATCCAGATGCTATGTCCTAAGACGGGTGAGTACGGCTACACGAAATACACAATGCATGCAACTGTGTGCCAGAATAATCTTACGTGAAGGATGTGGGCACGGGGCTGTTAAACATCCCCATCTGGAAGGTAGATAGAATTCAAAATGGGGGGAAAACAATACATTAAGTGCTATGTTCCTAGAAATTGATTCATTTGACGTCTACGCACACTACAAAATCTCAGCAAAAACTTCTAATTCATTTGGAAAGACGTTTGTTCCCTTCGTAGGTTTACGTTTTTTGCGAATCAGGTATTTTTTTTAAACATTCAAATGAGTGTTAGCAGAGCCTTTATTCGGTAATTCACAAGTTGAGTTTGTAACGGACGTCGTTAACTTTGGACAACTGGATAGCAAAACGATATTACTAGGAATGTTGGTGTCAATGATGATGGAAGTTTCTCGTTTATAAAACTTTTTTCTGATACTCGTCTATGATTACCACTGTTAATCCTCAAGTCATGGGTTTGTATATCATCCATATAAAGTGTTTTAGAAGTGCAAATATTAATCGTATTGAACATTTATTGTAATCTAAGAATGAATGCACTGCAAATATAATATCAGCGTTTTAAAGGATCGAAACTTTTTTTACAGCACTATCATCGAAAAAAAAATAACAATATTTGATATAAGCGCTTGACAAAATGGGAAGATAAATTTATATGTGTGGTTAGACTGTGAGAAATAAACAAAGAGAACAAGTGAATAACAAATTAAAGAAATTAAATGGTTTTTAAAAATTTGTACAATATTTTGGTTAAAAATTGTATCTTAAAGAGGATTGGGTATTCTTTAACACTGATCTGTGCTCATTTTGTGAATACGACACCGATTCAATTCAAAACACTATTGTGGCAGTGGCAGTTTGCGAAACATTTCTGGGTGGGGGGTAACTAGAAAAAAAAAACATTTTAAAGAAAGATGTGATCATTGCAGCTGAATGGAGTTAATGTGGATCTGGTTCTATTCGGAAATGTTGACCATACAAAAACTGATGAAGTTTTTGAACACTTTATCTTATGGGCTGCTAAAACATTTATATATTTTACAGATGTTTAATACACAAAATAAACCTGCTGTCAAACATTTTTTGTGGGAACATAATCTTTATAAGGTATATAGGGTTGAAAAATTTATGCATTATTATTCAGGAATGAAATACATGAATTAATAGAAAATGGATTATCCCATGAAATAACTAACTGTGATGTCTAATGGAATGAGTTTAGGACGAGGAGGGATAAATAAAGAAAATGAACGAGCAAGTAGTCGGAGGTAATACGTTGCTAATGAAATTTAAGAAATTATGTGCATACATGTGAAAATTCATGACTAACCACTTAACCTTATTTGGTCAGGCATACTGGACGCTTTCATTCTCGAGCGCCTA
The DNA here is from genome assembly GCA_018398815.1 of Conus ventricosus. Classification (NCBI taxonomy): domain Eukaryota; kingdom Metazoa; phylum Mollusca; class Gastropoda; order Neogastropoda; family Conidae; genus Conus; species Conus ventricosus. The sequence continues at coordinate 15,716 of JAFLJL010017626.1, read as the reverse complement.
TGTCGAGAAGAGTTTAGGCTGTACGTTGTGACCTGTTCCTGTTTTTTATTCTTCGATTATTTTTGAATGGGCTATATGATTTTCCCCCCATTTGCTTATACACTTTTTTTCCTTCTTACCTCCACCACCCACCCACCCTTGATTGTAGGTACCCCATTTGTATGCTTGTTTGTTAGGTTGTGAGTATTCCTTTTGTTTTCAATGTTGGAAAAATCATTATTAAAAAATATTTAAAGAAAAAAAACAAACTTAAAAAAATGTATACAAAACAATTCTTCTACAAATTGCATGATGGACGATCAATACGGTGTAAGTGTAATTAAATGAACAAAACTCAAGTCTACAAAGCGTGGTCGTTTCAAATATTAATATTATAAAATTACTTACATACCGCCCTCCCTTTATACACACACTAGCTCCACCTCGCATCTCCAAAAGCGCGCGCGTTGCACGAACACACACAACACACTCACACACCACCCCCACACACACACACACACACACTCTCACACACACACAACACCACACACCACACACACAACACACACACACAACACACACACACACACACACACTCTTTTCTCTCTCTCTCACACACACACACTGACACACACACACACACACACACACACACACACACTCACACACACAACACACACACTCAACACACACACACACACACACACACACACACACCACACACACAAACGCGCCACCGCCCGCACTCGGCACTGCAACACATACGCAGATGAGATGAGAAGAGAGGAGGAGTGAGAGAGAGAGAGGAGAGAGAGTGAGAGTGAGAGAGAGAGAGAGAGATAAAAGAGAGAGAGAGAGAGAGAGAGAAGTGAGAGAGAGAGTGAGGAGTGAGAGAGGAAGAGAGAGATTCGAAAAAAAAATTCATTTGAATAGGCCATTGACCCTAACGAAAGTGTTGTGTGGTACACATCTTACAATCAGTGTAATTAAAAAAGAAAAGAAAACATGTAGAGAATGCATTAATGAATATTTAAAGAAGTTTAAACATCCCTATACAGGAGAAAGAAACCAAAACCAATGAGTATATATCTCAGGTGATGTTGCTGGTTGTGTAAACTTAATAAATGATGAAAACAAGTACAGAGAAAAGTTTCGGATATAGTGTGTCAGATGTGAAGACACTAGTAACTGAGCTTGATTGACGAGGGTTTCGATAATATTCACGTTTTATAAATCACTACTCAAATACCTCTTAGTGCTGGACAACACTAAACAAACTGTACTTTGTTTTTCTATTCTGCCTTTCTTTGCATCAATGGTTCATAATCAATTTCACTTCTGTCAACAGCTCTGGAATTCGAGATATTCCATATCTGATTCTGTCGGTGACATGTGTCAAATGGTAGGTTCTAAATCCAGTTATTAGGTAAGGCTTCAGAGATGGTAGTATCGAAAGGTTCTACACACATAGTCAAATCTATGATGGTATGATGTTGTTAAGTCCATTTTGGCCATCGTCAGTCTATTAATCGTTGACGGAAGTTTATACATAGAATTATTAATGCTTCTAACACTCTGATTATACATAGACAAATCCAAAAACCCATTTCAAACAACAGTACGCACTTGTGACACCAGTGTAGTATTACCTTGGCATCTAAATCATGTAACAAATTATATGCGTGCGTAGGTATCTTGGTGTTCTTTCCATTTTGTAATATACTTGACCTATTGCGAATGCTTGTGACAGCTAAGTTTACGCATATAGGGATCTCTATGTTTCGCATATATAAGGCCAATTGATGGTCCTAATATATACTCCCTAAGAATTTCTTTAAGCTTACGAATGCATACCTCTGCTCCATACTTGAATGTAGGCTTGAATTGGAGAGTCAACTAATTCATGAAGAAAAAACTAACAAGTTCTTATTGAGGATAAGCTAATTTCTTCCCAATATAGGACCAACGCAATTTTTGCCTGGTTTGCAAGATCTTTGCTTGCTACTTCTTCACTTAGTCGTTTGGAGAACATACTCCCCAAATAATAATAAACGTTTGACAAGAGGCACCTAACAACCGTCATAGAACCTTCCTTCTATTACATTTAGATAGCCCTTTCCAAAACACTATGATATTTCTTTTGTGCATTTGACTTTTAATAGAAGTTAAGCAGAGGGCTCGTTGTAACTCATGTAACTGTGTTTGTTAGTCCTATTACGTCGATGACAATAAGCCTACGTCAACAGCTGATAATAGATGAATTTAACTCAAATGGTCCAAAAGAAACAGGCACTGTTGTCTATCAGTATTGCTTATTTCAATTGCCAGTTTGTTATTGCGACAAATGATGTATTTTAGGACCGCATGCATCAACCTGTCTTAATCCAGCTGTACACTCATGCAATCTGTCAAATTTGCACCACATGAGTACTTTTGCTTCTAACTACTTCATACATACTTCTAACACATTTGTGCAATTTTCCTTTCAACCATTTTTAACAATACTGGCCAAAGTAAGAATCTGTTTAATAGAATCAAAAACGTTTCAAAATTTATGGAAACACCACATATAATTTGTGATTGTAAGCTAACTGATTCTGTACAAGAGCTTACAAGGTATAAACCTATGAATCACACATTGAATATCCGTTATTATATCCGGCCTGGTGTTTTGTCTGGTAATATTATTTTCAATTCCATCCAGTCTTGTAATTGGTTGTTTATAATCACATAAATAATTATAGTGCTGATTTCACTAGAGAATTGATTATAGTTGTAAGGGCTATTGATGTCACCATTTTAAAGATAGGCAGAATGACCGAGCCAGTCAAAGTACAGGGGGAATAAGCCATTGGCAAGTAACTTTTTTATTACTTTAGAAAAACAAAGTCACTTTTTCCTCACAGGATAGTTTGTTAAACAGTTCGCCAATAATTCATAGGCCTGCTGGCCATCAAATATTCGTATTCTCATTGCTAGCAATATTTCATCATTGGAATATGGACGAGTGATACTGTTGTCAACATCTTCAAACACATCACTTAAAAACTTCTTTGGTATTGGTATGTAGCAAACTTTGCATGAGTTGGAACCATGTGTCAATAGGTTGGTTGCTTTGTAACGGTTTTTTTTAAAACTAGTTTTACGAACAGAGTCCAAAAATTCATTTTGACTTTGCATTAACATTTAATAGTGTATCTAATAGAATTTTATTGAACTGCTTTGCTTATTTTTCTTAATGTTTTACTCCTTGTCTTGAAATGACTTTTTTTATATTAGATTCAGGCTTCCTTTGTACGACGACGTGTTTCAATAATAGCCTGGCCATTTTTTTTTGTCTTTATACACTCAGATCGAACCCAGTCTCAGGTGCTTTAAATTTGTTGGAAATGTATGCACTTTCTGACATTTAGCACTTCTTTAAATGCGATTATTAAACGCATCTAAATGCAGCATTAAAATTACTGTCAATCGAATCAGTGGCCATTTTCATATTTGCTACGCATTTTGTCATTTACCAATGAGTGTCTCTGCATCATTGGCATCTTCCTCTCTTTGTTTTACATAGTGAGGTATACCAACCAATAAAAGGAGATTGTTCAGATTCAATTAGGCTCCAGAATCAGAACATCGCACACGTCATTAACAAAGGCAAGCAGGTCGTTTCCAAAAAATATGAAATAATCGTGTACTCTGTTTCCGGAATAGATATTATGTATAGCAAACCATTTCGTCGCCCTTACACACGCCATTCAGTTACATAAGTCCAACACAGTGCAAAAACGTGCCATAGTTATTCAAATGACAAGTTTTTAGAACAACGATTTTAAACTAGGACGCTGACTTTTGTAGTACATTATTGTCATTTTGGCAAGAAGTTAGAGATAATTGTTGTCCTGCTATTCAAACACCATTTATAACTATATAAACGACTTTTTTTTTAAAATACAATTATCTATATCAAGCTTCAATTAATTAGATTACATTGTCAACATTAAAGTGAACGTAAAAAGGGAAGTTTCAATATCACACCAGGTACATCTTGATTCTTCCCAACAGTTGTTTGATCAACCAAAAGGCAAAAAAATACATAAACTGGTTTAATTATTCACCACTTTTACAAAGAATCGCAATTCATTTCTTATAAGACATATATCCCTCCAGAACGTCTTGCTTGTTTTGTGATCTTACTGCTGGGTTGACTAGAAAATTGTAAATCCGGGAAAAAAAAAACCTTGGTCTAATGTTTCTGTAATTGAAATATAGTCGGATTTTAAAAAATGCATGGATGGAAAGCAAGCCATTCACGTTCAAGGATTAAATGAAGAAAAGGTTTGTTTACATTTATACAATGGTCGCGTCACGCGCTCTCGCACGTGCTGTCGTGGTTCGCTTCAACACAACGGCTAGGCATCGGAACACCGCTCATTGGTGGACACTGTCAGCAACTTTTCGGGCGCGATTGAAACCGGTGTTGGATTATTTCTGTTTCCTCTGCCTGTTCACTCTTGCTAGAAAAAAACCACATTGTACACCTTGGCCAGCCACTCCTACCTGCTCCCTTTCCAGTGACCGTTGTCATCAAGGAAAAAAAATTAAATTCTCTATGACGAGACGGGCATAAACCATCATTGTTCTTTTCCCCTTATTCGTGCTTCACTTAAATGGGGATGAGTTTTCGTCTCATTTCCCTCACCGAATAAAAAAGATTCTTTCCCAATGAACACAAATTTGAGCCCTGCTATTTTCTTTGTTGCTTCTAGAATGATTGTTTATCTTTATAAAAACAACATCTGATGAATCTTCCTTTTGTTCAATTGCCGGCACTCGTCAAAAGGAAGAATTGTCATTCGAAATGTGTCAGTGTGTTTGTAATTTAGGCCGTTAAGTAAAATCTTCCCTCACCTCTGTTCATTTGATTCATCTGATTGCATGGAAGGACCATGGAAAATCGGTTGTTCTTTTACATCTCCCTTCAAGATTGATGTTTTCTCTATCAGTTGTTGGAACTGTGGCAAAGCGTTCGTAATGATTTTTTCAAGACTCGTTTTCCTTTCAATAGGGCTCCCGTTCTCCTTCCTCAGGTCCATTTACTGGGTGTTGGAGAGTTGCATATCGCCCACCGAATTCTTATGCTTTTCTTCCCACATAATGGAACTTACTGGTCATAGTTGGTGTTCATGGACTGCAGCATCTTCCATCATGTTGTTTCCTTCTGGCGTCCAGGGATGGTTAACAGGAGGAGTCACTGGCTTGCGGTCAGTTTGTTTTGTCCTGTCCATGCTGGTTCCTTTTTGCGTTCTATGTTAATCACCGCTCTGCCTCATGTCATTAACGTCTGGGTCGGGCTTGTTCAACATCTCCGCTGCACAGCAGTAGGCTCACCCAGAACATCTGGATGAGGGGAAGGACCATGGGTAGATACCGGCTTCCTGGACCACGCAACGTCCAACATGGCGATTTCGGTTTGTAGTTTTCTGTTTGGGGCATTCTTGACATATATGCCAAGGTAGACTGGATATAGAAGGCACTACATCTCCGACAGTCAGCGCTGATGGCAATTTCTGGGCCAGAATGGCTGGAAGAAGGCTTGAGACTTAACTCTGTCTGTATATTCCACTTCGGGGATGAAAAGGCCAGACAATTAACGCGACTTACTCGACTTTTAGCGCAGGTTTCGCCACCCCCCCCACCACTCCCTGAGAGAGGTGAGAGAGAGAGAGAGAGAGAGGAGAGAGGAGATGAGAGAACAGTGAGAGAGAGAGAGCGGAGAGGAGTGAGAGGGAGGAATCAGTGTGAGTGAGAAATGAGACGAGGTGAGAGAGATGAGAGAGTGTGAGAGAGAGAGAGAGAGAGAGAGAGGAGATAATTTTTTATTCCGTCTTCATATTGAAAGTACAAAGTATGTCAAAATGTGTTGGCTGTTGGAGGTTTTTTAATCAATAATAGACCTGTGGTGAGTTGTTTTTAACGTCGTTAGCTGGTTTTATTATTTAGTTAAATATGATGTTTTAATTCCTACTTTTCTGCTGAATGTGTTAGGGATGTACTAAATTAATCTGTTTCTGGACGAGGAGCAAGCAAAATTGTCCGGACATTATTCACTGTGAATTTTCGTAAAGATTTGTAGAGTGTGTATTTATTTGCAACCTTGTACATAGAGAACTTGCTCGTTGTCTTAAATTTAAGAGGAACGATTTTAATAATTTTGTGACCAGTTACTTGAAGGAGAGATGATGTCAGGAAGGAAGAGTATCTTGACGGCACATCTATACATATACTGGAGAGGCATAAATATTCCGCACATAATGCACACAAGTTCATGGGATAAGTTTGATTTGTTGCTACTTTTATGACCCATTCTCATTGGGTGGTGTGACCCACCTTTACACCAGTGACGTTTCTCGTGCAGCACGTGGCCGCCAACAGACAACAGCGCCAGAAGCAAAAGCCCAAACTGTGCAACAACTTCAGTTCAGAGCGAATTATTGCGTCGCTTTCTTTTACGTAATAAACACACAGTTTAACCCCATAAAATGTCACCAACAGATTGATTTTATCACACTGCCGGATAAATGCCACGGCTAGACAACAACCAGTGAAACACGCTGTTGGGATGCTGCGGGACGGTCCATCTGTCCGACAGGTGGGCACGAGCTATGGAACCGCCCCCACACACCACTCTCTACCACCTACAACAACGCTTGGCAGCCAAACTGTCAGTGTTTCTGACCATCCTCGATCAGGCGCACCTCGCTGTGCAGTCTCAGAGACAAGATCAGAGCCATTCGGCACCTCCCTCTCCCACCTCAGGAACAATTCACTGACTGTTGATTGCCACCGTTAGAGCACTTTGGGGGAGCTTGGGGGACACACTCGGCAAGCACGCACCATCAGACGAGCTGTCACACACAGTAATCAGGTGTTCACATGCCTATGGTGCACTTATTGAGTGAAGGACACAGGGCAGCCCGGCGACATTGGGCAGCAAATGGTGCGTTAATGGGAAGGACGCCGCATGGAAGGAATGTCATCTTCTCGGACGAGTCCTCGTTTTTGCATGAGCCACTCTGATGGGTGAATCAGAATTTTCAGGAGGACGAGGAGAACGGTATCATGTTCCTTGTGTTCGGCAGCCTCGTTCGGTTTGGCAGCCCTTCAGTGATGGTGTGGGGGGTGCCATTCAACGCAAGTTAGTTCCCAGCTCGTGGTGATCGATGGCAACACACGGCACTGCGTTACCTGAACCACGTTCTCCAAGCATGGTCCTGCTTCCACTCTGGGATCTCAATGGCGGATGACACAGATTTGTGTTCAAGCATGATAATGTACACCTTCTCAGTGCCTCGTTGACCCGTCAGTTTCTGCAGCAGAATGGAATGGATGTGATGCCCTGGCATCCCTGTCACTGGACTGAACTGCCAATTGAGCACCTTTGTGATGCGGCTTGGCAGGAGAGTGGAGCAGCATCAGCGAGGTCCAGACGATAGGTGACTGTTGGCCTTCTCAGCATCACTGGGTCTACATCCTGCAGGTGCAGATCCGGGTCTCGTGCAGTCAATGCTCAGCTTCTTCGAGTTGTGTCTAGCTTCCCAATGGTGGATACACCCGATATTGACAGATTCATCTGTTTTGAATAGATGGTTTGTGCATGTGCAATAGCCTGTTTTGATAGTTGTTTATGAATTTGATTCAGGTTGTTTTTTTCTGTATCACACATGCCCTTTTCAATCAGATTTTCTTAGCGCAGTATTTGGTTTGTTTAAGTTGTTACAAATTTCCAATCAAACCGACTTTATGAGATTTTTGTGCACGAATTTTTTTTTAATGTTTGTGCGGATTGTCTGCCATATCAGTATCACGTTTACACAGTTTTTAATGATCTTCATTTTGAACTAGTCCTGGCAGTGAAGCAGGAAGGTGTTCGAGTGTGTCGATCACGAAAGTTTTTTTTCTTATCCTGTTGAGCTGATTTTTGATCGTTTGCCAGTTAGAGAAGAGACATGGAAGGACCAGGGAAGATTGTATCAATGCCAAGACCTAATAATTGATGTCAATCAAGTTTCCTTCGGAACTTCTAATCACAGCATTCAAATTTAAATATGCCAGAAGTAACATGTTGCGTTATGTCTCTAAAGCCAGTAAGCATTCAGCTTAGATTGTTGTGGGCGGGAGAGTTATGTTTAAACTCTGATCAATAGTGCTGATGTATTTGAGAAGATAAAATCTATATCAGTATGGTAATTTGAACAGTTATTGTTTCTAATTTGAATTGTGGTATAGGCATTTGGAGTCTTTTAAAAGATATTGGACTGTGACTTTTTCTGTGCATTAGCTATAAAGTGTATTAGAGATGTCAGAGATTTTTGTGCAGCAGTCTTCTAAATCTGTCATCTAATCATCTAAAATCCAAACATCAGAATAGTTCATTACGCACAAGTTCTTTATATCATTCATGTTCCATAACTGTTTTTAACTAAAAGTCACTTTCTTAATTCACAAAATTTCTTTGAATAACTATAATCATTGACTTTCGAACAGTTGCAACCTGTACCGTTGTCAAATATTGTAGTAAAAATTGATTGTTCTGATCTTCAATCACTTACGTCTATTGATGGAATGTATTTTCATCCTTCTTGTGCCAAACGACAGATTATTGATTTCCAGATGGATAATATAACTTTCTCGTATGAATGAGTTTCGCTTTTCAATATTCTTTCGAGCAGTCCTTTAGATGACAGTATAAAAATACAAATATGTGGCATGAATAGGGATCTTGAGTATAAAGATGTTGTAATTTCTCTAAATTTAAGACTGTACAAGCAAGAGAAAAGTACAAACAACAGTAGGATCAGAACAATGATAACAGCAAAACATAGTTAAAGATTGCAAGGCTGTCTAGAACACTTTGGTAGAATGAAAGTTTGTTTTTCAAGAAAACAATGCATTAGGCTAACACTAAGAACAAAGTACTGTTAATCCCCTTTGGCCTTTATGCACAAAGGACACAACAAATTAAAAGTAGTAGCTATATTGTAACTAAAATGGTCAAACAAGATATTCAGAGTCAATGTCTTGTAAGACATTTCAGATGTCTGTCTCAACTTAACAAGTACAAATTGATTTCATGATTATGGCAAAAAGTTTTGTAACATATTAATCTTCGACAAGACAAAATGACCTCATTCCAATTCTACCATCTGCGATCGACTAATCATTGCTGGTAAACTCACTGGTCATTGAAACGACTTTAGGCATTGAAGTACAATCACAAGCCATCTGTTAACAGCAGAAATCATAATATTTAAAAATACCTTAGAAAATATGACCAGTCTAGTTTAGCGTGGTTCAGCACACACACACACACACACACACACACACACACACACACACACACACACACACACACACACACACACACACACACACACACACACACGCGCGCGCGCGCGCGCGCGCGCGCACAGAGAGAGAGAAAGAGAGAGAGAATGAATGAATGAATGAATGAATGAATGAATGAATGAATGAATGAATGAATGAATGAATGAATGATAGTTTATTCATGTAGGCCTGGCCCCTCATGAAGGGATAAATGTACAATACATAACGCTTCGTCAAACCAATCCAAAACCAAGCACATTAACAACGACTACGGCAATCGTATGCAGCAATACGAAGTGGCTCTTTGTCTATACTTAAAAGCCTTATACCAAAACAATGAAAATTGCGTATAACATCAGGTTTAGTACACGCCATCGGTAAAACTTTTTTTTTTTTTTTAATGCAAAATTTCAAGAGTTGACAGGCGCGCAAAAAGAGGACAGTGCGCAGAGACAAATCACAGCTATTTCCATTACAGTTGCTGCAGAAAAAGTCAACTAAACGATAACAAAAAACAAGTCAATATATATCCACGTATACATACTTTCACTTATATACACATAAACATAAACACATTCCCGCGCACTCACACACACACCACACACACACACACACACACACACACACACACACACACACACACACACACACACACACACACACACACACACACACACACACACACACACACATAAAGAGAGAGAGAGAGAACATATATGCATATATACGTCTATGCATACATACATCAGACGTACATAGATAGGTATACATATAACATAGCCGTGTATCAATAATCATCACCATAGGTTTTGAAAAGAAGAAGAGTTAAAATAACTTGTGGAAGGGTGGAAAGAACAATACATTTTTCTTTTCTCTCTTTATCCTTCCCCTAGTCCCTTAAAAGTTTTTAGATCGAGGCAATCGTCCATTCAATAGAAAATTCTACAGAGGCACATTTGAATTAATTTTAAGATCACAACAATCATTGTTTGTGTTTGAGAGTAGAATTTTTTCCCCCTTTTATTCCCCTTTCTTTTCCCCCTTTCTCGTTTAGTAAACTGCTGTTTATAGAAAGAGAATTGGTTTATATGCGTTCCAGGTACTATTGAAATATGTTAGATTATAGTTAATTTTAGCGTTATATTCTTCAATCTTATATCTGGTATTTAAATTGTCTTTGGAAAACAAATATATCTGGAAGATTCTTTCCATTTTGCATCTATAAATGTACATCTTGGCAAACATTACAATAAACTCTAAGATAGAATCCACTTTTAGATATTCATCCACTCCGAAAATTACTAGTTCACATGAAAGTCCAACATTATACGTGTGTTCACATTTTTCATTCAATAGTTTTTTGAGAGATTTCCAAAATACTTGTACATATCTGCAATTCCATAAAAAAATGTTCAATGGAATCTCTTTCCTCATTACAAAATGAACACTGTAACGTATCGGTTAACCCCATTGCATTCAAAACGATATTAGTCGCAATGATTCGGTGTATGATTCTCATTTGCAACCATTTCAGTTTTACATCCTTGATTGTACTGATTTTATAAAACACATTCTTCCAGGAAATGATTGGATTCATTTTTGCTGACCACTTTGAGCAACAGTTAGGTTTATTATTGTCTGATGTAAAGTACTCATAATATCGTTTTGCTCCTTTATTGGTGTTTGTTATAATTTTCAATGCATTAGGCACATCATGAATGTAATTAGTATTGTTATTAACTTGTATTCCGTTTTTTTTAGGTATTGTTTTATTGACGAAATCCAACCATAGTACGTAATAAAGTCAACAGACAAATGTGTACTTGATATGAATTCTCTATGTTTGAAGAATTCCCCATTTTCTTTCAGAAAGTGCCTGATGGAGTATATTCCTTTCTTAAATATATTGTTTTGTTTGATGACAGCATTACCTATTTGATTTTTTCGTTGTAGAAAACAGGTTCATCTAGCACCTCAGAAACATTTTTTGGCGTAATATTGAGGCAAAAGTTTCTATATGCTTTGAAAGTGTGGGTCCAAAAAGGGTTAATGTTTGAATAATTTAAACCGTACATTGGTCCGTAACATTCAAAGTTTTTAAGAAAAGGGTACATTTCAACTGCAATATTTATTCATTTATGATTCGTTGTTTTATATTTTCTCAGCCATGAAAGTTTCAGAGCGTATATATACCTTCGAATATCTGGTATGTTCAAACCACCTTGTTGTACACTTTTACTGCCGTTTTTCTACTAATCTTGTCCCCTTTTCCATTCCAAACAAATTGAAAGCATAACGTTTGGAGTTTTTGTACAAAATGGTCAGGTGGATCAGGTAACAAAATCCAAAGATGTATTAGTTTAGACAGAATTAGAGATTTTAACACAGCTACTTTCCCAAGTGTAGTGATGGTTCTTTGTGACCAAATTTTAAATAACATTTTAACCTCTGCGAATTTTTCATTGTAGTTTATGGTTTCACAATTATTTAAATCTTGAGTAAACCAGATTCCCAGTATTTTGAATTTAGGGGATTCCATATCATTTTCAGATGGGGGCAATATACTTTTTTGGATCTTTTTTCATTTCCTAGCCAAATTGTTTGTGTTTTATCACAGTTCATACTTAGGCCAGAAATCTTGCTGAATCTGTCTAAGATAAATATGGATCGGTTAATGATTCTTCGTCACCCTCATTGAATAACTGTGTATCATCTGCAAACTGCGCAATTTTATGCTCAGTATTATTTATCTTTATCCCTTTTATAGATTTGTTTTCCCTGATCATGATAGCTAAAATTTCCACGCACAGGACAAACAAATATGGAGAAATAGGGTCTCCCTGCCTACAACCTCTTTCAACTTTAAACCATTGTGCAGTGTTGCCATTTATACTAACCGTTGATCTGATGTCTTTGTAAAAAGTTTCAATCCAACGGCAAACACCATCTCCAAACCATATGCTTTTAAAACTTTAAACATAAAACTCCAATCCAATGAGTCAAAGGCTTTTTCAAAATCAATACTAAGTAGCAAGCCAGGAAGATTTTTCATTTGTAGATAGTTAATCAAATCGTATATTAATCTAATATTATCTCCTATATATCTATTAGTTATGAATCCCGTCTGATCCTCATGTATAAGTGTTGGTAGGACGTTTGTCAGGCGACTATCTTCTGAAACGTTACTAGTACTACTATCTTCTGAAAACACTACTATAATTTTCATAAGATAGTAGTAATACTACTAACTTATGAAAATTATAGTAGTGATTTCAGAAGATAGTAGTAATAGTAACGTTTCAGAAGTTAGTAGCTTCGCGTTGCGACTATCTAGTGAAATGATCCTTGTGTGAAATTATGTCCTCTTTTTTAGTATTATTACTATCCAGGGTCACTGATCGATGGTCATTTGGCCTATTAGTGTAGAACGAGTTTATGTAAACAATTTATGACGTTGCTGACCAATGGTCAGTGTCCTTGACCAGTGGTAATTTTGCCTAATTTCACTGTTTGACTGCCAGTTAGTGAAGAACGAGTTCATGTGAACAATTTATGACGTTGCTGACCAGTGGTCAGTGTCCTTGACCAATGGTCATTTTGGCCTTATTTCACAGTTTGGCTGCTAATTAGTGTAGAACAACTTCATGTGAACATAATTGGACGTTGCTGACCAGTGGTCAGTGTCATTGACCAGTGGTCATTACCCAATGTCACCGTTTGACTGTTATTTAGTGTACGAGTTCATGTTAACAATTTACGATGTGGTTGACCAGTGGTCAGTGTCATTGACAAGTGGTCATTTTGGCCCAATTTGACTGACTGCAAATTAGAGTAATACGAGTGATTCGAGAGCGAGACTTCGAAGTCGACAGCCGCTTTTTTCTTCGTGTGCTACCGTTCCGCTTTTTTTCTGCGCTGCTTCTATTGGATGTGTTTCTGTGGGATAGTTTTAGGTGATAAAGGTTTGTTGTCTTATTTCTGTGTGTCTTGGCTGGACGGATTTTCGCTATATTTGTGGTATTTTTATTTATTTTCTTTTCAACATTGAATCTTGTATTTTTCAAAATGGCGGACTCTCACGTTGAACCCGTGTTCTTGTTGAAGAGAGACTTACCACTCTCTTTTGAAAATGAACACGAGCGATTTTTCAAGCGCTCGACATTTGTGGTAAAGAAAGTATGGTGGGTGCTCAGAAATTTGGGGACTGTGGAGACTTTACCCATCGACGAGGGCTGCACGCAGCAAGTTGCTAATTGAGGGTTTGTCACTTGGTGCTGTTGTGCTTCGTTTGCACTCAGAGGCCAGGACGACACTGAACATTCTGCTACAAAGGTGTGGATTTCTAATATCCCTCTCACTTGCGACGGGCAGACATCGGTCAGCTCTTGTCAGGCTGGGAGCTGTCTCACGCTCTCCCTTGATTCTGGAGGAAATGAGGAATAGAGACGGAAAATTGACGCGATTCTACACTGGAAGGCGATTTATTTTCATAGATATCCCAGACAAACTACTTGATAGATCTGTGAAGGTTGCAGGATTTATGGCTACCCTGTATCACAAGGAACAGCCCAAAAGAGATACTAGGGTAACAAAGTGTAATCGTTGCCTGAAACTGGGTCACTGGGCCACGGAGTGTCAGGAAACTGTGGTTACCTGCAGAGCCTGTCGCCTACCCGGTCATCGGCAAGGGGATCCCGTCTGTGAGATTCAGAAAGCGAGTAAGGAACCGACAGTGATGTCCGTTTGGGACCCTCTGCCACCGGTTACAAGGTTTGGACACACATCTGACACTGACTCACCCCTTTCTGACAATGACACTGACTGTGATGCGACTGACAACGAGAAAGAGACAGGTCAGAAAAGATTGAGAAAGAAGGAAAGACTGATGTGGTGGAGGACTGTTAGTCAGACTTCAATTCTGGCCGTCATGGGGAACAGGGAAAAAGAAGAGGAGTGGTTAGACCATCAAGGGGAAAAGATGTGGATAAGGGAAAAGATCGGTTTTGACACGTCAGTTTAAACTGGATTTTGCAACACGTTCTCGATCGCAAACTCCGAAACGACCGCGTTCAACAGAGAGGGATTCCCCAGTCAATCTGACAAGCGTGAAAAAACTGCCAAGCTTTCCACTGCTCGTTCGTCACAGACAGACAGTAACAAGGGATGGGCATGGGTGATGAATGTTTGAACGGTTTTCGGCGCATCTCGTGGACTTTCCTTTGATTACCTCCCTAAAATGGCTTTATCTTCTCTTAATGTTTTTGTTTGAATGTGAGAGGGATAAGGTCTAATAACAAAAGAATATGTGTTTATAAGTTTTTGGAAAATAGTGGGTTATGACGTGATCTGTGATGTGAGCTTATAATTGATATTGTTCTTGTAAATAAACTGTGGCATTTGTGGTCAAACAGACACTGGCAGTAATTTTAAAATACAAGAATCGCTTTGGAATTCTGGCTGAATGCAGTCTTTATCGTAAGAAGAACAACTTGAATATTTCTAATATTTAAAAACCGATTTGTAATCATTAAAACTTACACTGGATATAAAACGGATAAAAAAATAATGTATATAAATCCCCAGCTGTGAAAAGGTTGTTTAGTCACAGTCAAATAGCTGCATTATGCAGAAAGCCACTTCAAATGCGCTGAAACTTGATTTTACAAAAGACGTCAATAATCAGTACATCAAGAATGAAACACAAGCCTCAGGGAAAGAAAAAAAAAAAACAAAAAAAAACAGCCCTCTAGCACAGCCGTTCGCACAGCGTGTCAGGCGACTATCTTCTGAAACGTTACTAGTACTACTATCTTCTGAAAACACTACTATAATTTTCATAAGATAGTAGTAATACTACTAACTTTTGAAAATTATAGTAGTGATTTAGAAGATAGTAGTAATAGTAACGTTTCAGAAGTTAGTAGCTTCGCGTTGCGACTATCTTGTGAAATATCCATGTGTGAAATTATGTCCTCTTTCTTAGTATAAAGTGGAGGAGTTAAGATTTATGATCTTGCGTTTTTAGTAGTAATATTTCCTTTTGCACAATGATACTCCCAACCATGCTGATTAGGGTCTGGAGAGGGAAACACGATCCACAGCCCCCTGTGTTAGGGCAGTGATCGATCAAAGTTTTCAATAACTGATTTTTTGAGACATTTAGAACCCATAGCACCAGCCCCAAAGGACCCCGCAGCCGAAGGTCGGGGTGCAGACTCGCGCCTGCGCCAGATCTGTCATCGCTGCCAGCGGTTTTTATAGTCAGCGGAGTTCCCCACGTGAAAAGAAACACGTTTCACTTGGTGTTCTGTTAAGTTCTTCCGTTTAAAGAACGGTTGAGACATGTGAATATGAAA
>JAFLJL010017624.1:988-13129 GCA_018398815.1 Conus ventricosus | reverse complement strand
CTCTTCCGCCCAGGAAAAGGCGGCTTTTAGGCCCTTTTGCCCAAAAACTCGGTGGTTGAGCAAGTGGCTTAGAGTCGGCCTTTTCTGTTTCTCAGGGTCAAATGTCAGATGATTGAAAGGGAAAGAGAGTTCAGGGTCAAATGTTTCAGATGATTGAAGGCAAAGAGAGGTCAGGGTCGTTTGGCTGAAGCCGCAAAAGATAATGGTTTTTTCTTGTGATAATTTTTTTTTGACAATTTGAAAAAAAGGGTTTTTAAAAAAACACACATACACAAGAATGCCTATATCTTGAACTGGTTATAGATGCGGTAGGGCCCTCCCCCAACCCCAAAGATCACCTGAACCCCCTTCTCCCCCCCCCACCCCCGACAGGGTTTGGAAAGTGACAGCAGGGGAGTACAGGTACTGCCCCCCCGCCCCCCCCCCCCCCCCCCCCCTGCGGGGTCACACACAACTGTGTCAAGACTGAGTCACCATTGGAGTCCTTGTCCCCGTGACTCCTTACCACGGGTCAAGAAGGGTTAACAGCTGTATTGGTATGACTTAAAGTGAAAAAAAATAAGAATGGAATAGGCCCAAAAAAAGGGCGGACAAACGATGCCTGACACTCTCTTTATTGTTCTTTGTTCATTTGAACCTCTTTTTTTCTCCTGCTGTCTTCTTTTTTTTTTCTTTCTGTCTTTACCTTCTCTCTTTCATTTATCCTCCTCTTTCTCTGTTCTTCTTTTCACCATCTGTTTTTCTTTAATCGTCTCATTCCTCTTCAACCTTTTCTCTCATTCTCCCACTTCTTCCCTTCCCCTTGTTCTTCCTTCCTCCTTTTTCGTTGTTCTTTCCCCCTTTCCTCTCTTTCCTGTTGTCTCTCTTTTCTTTTATTCTTCCTCTCTTTCCTGGTATCCTTCCTCTCCTCTCTTTCCCGCTGCTCTTCCACATCCTCACTTTCCTGGTACCTTCCTCATCCTCTCTTTCCAGCTGCTCTTCCACATCCTCTCTTCCCGGTATCCTTCCTTCTCTCTTTCCAGCTGCTCTTCCACATCCTCACTTTCCTGGTATCCTTCCTCATCATCTCTTTCCAGCTGCTCTTCTCCATCCTCTCTTTCCAGCTGCTCTTCCACATCCTCACTTTCCTGGTATCCTTCCTTCATCCTCTCTTTCCTGGTATCCTTCCCCATCCTCTCTTTCCTGCTCTCTTTCCTGGTATCCTTCCTCATCCTCTCTTTCCTGGTATCCTTCCTCATCCTCTCTTTCCTGGTATCCTTCCTCATCCTCTCTTTCCTGGCATCCTTCCCCATCCTCTCTTTCCTGCTCTCTTTCCTGGTATCCTTCCTCATCCTCTCTTTCCTGGTATCCTCCCTCACTCGCTCTTTCCTGGTATCCTTCCTCATCCTCTCTTTCCTGGTATCCTTCCTCAACCTCTCTTTCTGGTTATCCTTCCTCATCCTCTCTTTCCTGGTATCCTTCCTCATCCTCTCTTTCCTGGTATCCTTCCTCATCCTCTCTTTCTGGTTATCCTTCCTCATCCTCTCTTTCCTGGTATCCTTCCTCATCCTCTCTTTCTGGTTATCCTTTCTCATCCTCTCTTTCTGGTTATCCTTCCTCTTCCTCTTTTTCGG
This sequence comes from Conus ventricosus, assembly GCA_018398815.1. Taxonomy (NCBI): domain Eukaryota; kingdom Metazoa; phylum Mollusca; class Gastropoda; order Neogastropoda; family Conidae; genus Conus; species Conus ventricosus. Next base: position 11,516 of record JAFLJL010017624.1, on the reverse strand, counting down.
TTATCCTTCCTCATCCTCTCTTTCTGGTTATCCTTCCTCATCCTCTCTTTCTGGTTATCCTACCTCATCCTCTCTTTCCTGGTATCCTTCCTCATCCTCTCTTTCCTGGTATCCTTCCTCATCCTCTCTTTCCTGGTATCCTTCCTCATCCTCTCTTTCTGGTTATCCTTCCTCATCCTCTCTTTCTGGTTATCCTTCCGTATCCTCTCTTTCTGGTTATCCTTCCTCATCCTCTCTGGTTATCCTTCCTCATCCTCTCTTTCCTGGTATCCTTCCTCATCCTCTCTTTCCTGGTATCCTTCCTCATCCTCTCTTTCCTGGTATCCTTCCTCATCCTCTCTTTCTGGTTATCCTTCCTCATCCTCTCTTTCTGGTTATCCTTCCGTATCCTCTCTTTCTGGTTATCCTTCCTCATCCTCTCTGGTTATCCTTCCTCATCCTCTCTTCTGGTTATCCTTCCTCATCCTCTCTTTCTGGTTATCCTTCCTCATCCTCTCTGGTTATCCTTCCTCATCCTCTCCTTCCTGGTATCCTTCCTCATCCTGTCTTTCTGGTTATCCTTCCTCATCCTGTCTTTCTGGTTATCCTTCCTCATCCTGTCTTTCTGGTTATCCTTCCTCATCCTGTCTTTCTGGTTATCCTTCCTCATCCTCTCTTTTCCTGGTATCCTTCCTCATCCTCTCTTTCTGGTTATCCTTCCTCATCCTCTCTTTCGGTTATCCTTCCTCATCCTCTCTGGTTATCCTTCCTCATCCTCTCCTTCCTGGTATCCTTCCTCATCCTGTCTTTCTGGTTATCCTTCCTCATCCTGTCTTTCTGGTTATCCTTCCTCATCCTCTCTTTCCTGGTATCCTTCCTCATCCTCTCTTTCTGGTTATCCTTCCTCATCCTCTCTTTCTGGTTATCCTTCCTCATCCTCTCTGGTTATCCTTCCTCATCCTCTCCTTCCTGGTATCCTTCCTCATCCTGTCTTTCCTGGTATCCTTCCTCATCCTCTCTTTCCTGGTATCCTTCCTCATTCCTCTTTTTCTGGTTATCCTTCCTCATCCTCTCCTTCCTGGTATCCTTCCTCATCCTGTCTTTCCTGGTATCCTTCCTCATCCTCTCTTTCCTGGTATCCTTCCTCATCCTCTCTTTCTGGTATCCTTCCTCATCCTCTCTTTCCTGGTATCCTTCCTCTTCCTCTTTTTCTGGTTATCCTTCCTCATCCTCTCTTTCCTGGTATCCTTCCTCATCCTCTCTTTCCTGGTATCCTTCCTCTTCCTCTTTTTCTGGTTATCCTTCCTCATCCTCTCTTTCTGGTTATCCTTCCTCATCCTCTCTTTCCTGGTATCCTTCCTCATCCTCTCTTTCTGGTTATCCTTCCTCATCCTCTCTTTCTGGTTATCCTTCCTCATCCTCTCTTTCCTGGTATCCTTCCTCATCCTCTCCTTCCTGGTATCCTTCCTCATCCTCTCTTTCCTGGTATCCTTCCTCATCCTCTCTTTCCTGGTATCCTTCCTCATCCTCTCTTTCCTGTTCCTGTATCCTTTCTCATCCTCTCTTTCCTGGTATCCTTCCTCATCCTGTCTTTCTGGTTATCCTTCCTCATCCTCTCTTTCCTGGTATCCTTCCTCATCCTCTCTTTCCTGGTATCCTTCCTCATCCTGTCTTTCTGGTTATCCTTCCTCATCCTCTCTTTCCTGGTATCATTCCTCATCCTCTCTTTCCTGGTATCCTTCCTCATCCTGTCTTTCCTGGTATCCTTCCTCATCCTGTCTTTCTGGTTATCCTTCCTCATCCTGTCTTTCTGGTTATCCTTCCTCATCCTCTCTTTCCTGGTATCCTTCCTCATCCTCTCCTTCCTGGTATCCTTCCTCATCCTCTCTTTCCTGGTATCCTTCCTCATCCTCTCTTTCCTGGTATCCTTTCTCATCCTCTCTTTCCTGGTACCCTTCCTCATCCTGTCTTTCTGGTTATCCTTCTTCTTCCTCTCTTTCGTGTCATCCTTGTTCCTTTTCGCTCTTTCTTGTTACGCTTCCTATTTCTTTCTTCTAACCTTCCTTTTCTTCTCTTTCCTGTTATCCGTCATCTCCTTTCCGTTCATGTTTTCTGTCATGGTCATGTCTTTCCCGTAATCCTTTTCCTCTTTTTTTCCTGTTAAACTTCTTGTTACCCTTCTGCTTCATCTTTTTCGTTATTGCTTTGTTTTCTTTACTCGCTTCCGTGTAATACTTCCCTTCCTACCCTTTTTTGTTATTTTTCCTTTTTCTCTCTTTCCTGTTTACCCTTCCTCTCTTTACTTGTGCCATTCCTCTATCTCTTTTTCCTATTATCCTTCCTCTTTGTCTGTCTCATGTTGACAGTCCTCTTCTTCCTGTTCATGTTGTTCTTTCTCTCTCGTCCTTTCCTGTTTTCTTCTGTCCTTCCTTCTTTTTTCCTGAATTTCCTTTTACCCTTCCTCTTGCTCTCTTGACGACGACGACGATGATGCTGATGATTATGATGATGATGATAATGTTTATAATGTTGAGCATGATGATGTTTCTGGTAACGAGAAAGATGATAATAATTGTTATGATGATGTCAAGGATAATGATAATGATGACGTTTAGGAAGGCCGTGACGGTATTTATGGTGATGATGGTGTTCAAGGTGATGATGATGATGATGTATACGAAGATTACGACGAAGGCCAAGATTATGTACATAATGATGCTGGTGACGACATTGACGATGATGACGAAGTCGCTGATGACAATGATGGTTGCAATAACTATAATGCTGATGACAACTAATGTGCCAGGTCCAAGACTTTCTCAAACTACTGCCGATGGGACTGGTGTTCATCACGGGCTTTGGGGTGGCGTACCACTCCCTGATGTACCCCAACACCCCCATCGAATCCTGGTGGTCCATCCTGCACAGCTTCCTCACCCCGTACTTCCAGATCTTCGGAGAAATCGATCTGAACTATTTTCAAGGTGTTTTGAATTGTCATTTTTCAAGCAGCGGGAGCATTTTCCAATGACAATTTGGATATTATCAAGGTTGAAGAAGTATTGTTTGATGTGCTGGAATATTTTCACTGCTGTAGTCTTCTTAACGTTATCAAAATGCGTTTAAGTAAATTGCGGGTATATATAATGCAGCTGTAAAATTTTCAGGGTAAGGTTTTATGTCACATAGCTGGAGCAAGTGTGTAAGGCAGACTTCGTATTTTTGATGTAGTAGGAGTATGCTGAAAGTAGTTAGAATAATTATTCATAAGGTAGCTGCGTTATTTTTAAGTTTCACTTGATGTTTCTTATTATTCATCCGAACACTGGGGCCATATTAGGGATATAATCACTCAAAGTCTATTTCTTGTGCTGGTTAAAAACAAATTCATTCATCAAACCAGAATGGAAAAAAAGAGGAAAAGTTGCCTGAAAATTTTGTTTGTAAAATAGTGGCTCAGATGAACAATTATCCACCCCTTTCTGGAACTCAAGACAAATCACATCTAGTGTAACATCTCTGGAAAAAGTCCCAAGAAAAGCGCCATGTCTGACATAATTTCAGTCCCAATATTCTACAAGAACATGCTGCGTTACAGTGAATTCTCATCGCATGGACTGTAGCACGGAGCTTCTTCGCCTTTCAAAAGATACGAATGGTATGAAAGGAGTGGTCTCTGTGCAGCTGCACAAACCTGTGTCTTCTGTACGGCCGCCAGTGGCTAGTGGTAAAACCTGAACAAACCTGTGTCTTCTGTACGGCCGCCAGTGGCTAGTGGTAAAACTAAACCTGTGTCTTCTGTACGGCCGCCAGTGGCTAGTGGTAAAACCAAACCTGTGTCTTCTGTACGGCCGCCAGTGGCTAGTGGTAAAACCTGAACAAACCTGTGTCTTCTGTACGGCCGCCAGTGGCTAGTGGTAAAACCAAACCTGTGTCTTCTGTACGGCCGCCAGTGGCTAGTGGTAAAACCAAACCTGTGTCTTCTGTACGGCCGCCAGTGGCTAGTGGTAAAACCAAACCTGTGTCTTCTGTACGGCCGCCAGTGGCTAGAGGTAAAACCAAACCTGTGTCTTCTGTACGGCCGCCAGTGGCTAGTGGTAAAACCTGAACAAACCTGTGTCTTCTGTACGGCCGCCAGTGGCTAGTGGTAAAACCAAACGTGTGTCTTCTGTACGGCCGCCAGTGGCTAGTGGTAAAACCAAACCTGTGTCTTCTGTACGGCCGCCAGTGGCTAGTGGTAAAACCAAACCTGTGTCTTCTGTACGGCCGCCAGTGGCTAGTGGTAAAACCAAACCTGTGTCTTCTGTGCGGCCGCCAGTGGCTAGAGGTAAAACCAAACCTGTGTCTTCTGTACGGCCGCCAGTGGCTAGAGGTAAAACCAAACCTGTGTCTTCTGTACGGCCGCCAGTGGCTAGTGGTAAACCAAACCTGTGTCTTCTGTACGGCCGCCAGTGGCTAGTGCTCAAACCTGCACAAACCTGTGTCCTCTGTACGGCCGCCAGTGGCTAGTGGTTAAAACCAAACCTGTGTTTTCTGTACGGCCGCCAGTGGCTAGTGGTCAAACCTGTTTAAGGACTGAACAGACATGAAAGGGTCTGTTGTCCGTCTGCGTGTTCCCGTCCTCTGGCCTGAGGTCTTTGACAGATATCAAGCTGTGGATTTGAGATCTATGTGAGGGATAGAGAAGATGTACCATTCTTTATTGTGGCGTTCTTGGTCAACTGATCCGCTATAGAATTGCCATAAATGTCGACATGACCGGAAACGCAAGCAAAAACTACGTTGTAACAACCCAAATTGTGTATACATTAAAAGAAACAAGATGCAAAGCATATAAACGTACTCCCAGTTTTCCAAACCGCTTATAAATCGGCCAAGTGCTTTGTGAGATAAGAAATAAAGGCAAAATAACGGTTTTAACGGTTATTTAACCGATGTACACTTTTGAAACTGGTATTTTAGTCCTCACTTGGCTAAAGCCTGTGTACATACCAAATTTAATCCAAATCGGACAATATGTCAAGAATAACGGTTTTTAACCGGTCAGTTTTGTGAACACACTAGCATGGAAGTGCCATTTGTGTGTGATGACCTTTCTATATACCAAATTTCATTAAAGCCACCAATATATAAAAATAACGGCAAAATAACGGTTTAACGGTTATATAACCGATATGCACTTTTGAACCGGTCATTTTAGTCCTCACTGGCTAAAGCCTGTGTACATATCAAATTTAATCAAAATCGGACAATATGTCAAGAATAACGGTTTTTAACGGTCAAATTTTGAAACACTATATAGAAGTGCCATTTGTGTGTGATAACCTTTCTATATACCAAATTTCATTAAAATCCACCTATATATAAGAAATAACGGCAGAATAACGGTTTTTAACGGTTGTTTAATCCATTTTCAGCATTACATCACTTACATATGGACAGAGGATCCGATTTGTCATAAGATCATCCAAACCGCTAATAAATTGGCCAAGTACTTTCTGAGATATTCCATAAAGAAGAAAAATCGTTACAGGCCATTACAACCGTTAGTAACGGCTATAACGGGGCAAACTAAAACATTAGGCATCATCCGTGACCCATAATGAACATACCTGCTAATTTTCATAAAGGTCGGCCAAGTACTTTCTGAGATATTCCATAAAGAAGAAAAAGCGTTACAGGCCGTTACAGTAACGGCTGTAACGGTAAACTAACGGGCATCATCCTTGACCCATAATGAACATACCTACAAATTTTCACAAAGATCGACCCAGTAGTTTTGTCTGGAGCGAGTGGAACACACTTTGACCACGGAAACACAGACAGACAGACAGACAGACAGACAGACAGACAGACAGACAGACACACACACACACACACACACACACACACACACACACACACACACCACACACACACACACCACACACACACACACACACAGCATTTTTCGTTCCCATTCTAAAGTACTCCCTGTTCTTTAAGAACTGGGAGTACAAAAACAAATCAAAAGTTGAGGATACTTGCGGTTATGACTAGCAACGGTCTCGAAAGAATACAGAGTGTCAGAGAGAATGATGAAGTCGTAATGCTTTGATTTTAGAGACATGTTGGTGCCAGGACTCATGTTTTGATTTAAGAGACGTATTGGTGCCAGGACTCACGCTGGCAACGCAGCAGTAGACGCGGTTGTCTAGGGGCATGTGTTTTGAACATTTTTTGAGAGGGAGCTGTTAGGCCAGTAAGTGGCAGAAGCCGCTCCTTCTCAGCACTTGGATCCATCAGTAAACATTCTTACAAAGGGTGGAGATTTGGAATGAAGTTCGGCAAAATATGTCCTGTACTCAGAGAACTGGTGGAGTATTTACGATAAGGGAATATCAAAATGGGTCTCCTTTGTGGAAAGTCTTTGTGCCTCCGGTCCACGAACAACTAAATACAAAACAATCTGTAAATTTGAGGCATGAAATTGGTTTGGTTTTTTACTCTGTAGTTCTAAGCAAAACGTTTTTGAAATGTTCGTAAGATACTAATCTGCCCTGACAGTGAAGAAGGTGTGGAGAAGGTGCTTACATTTTGTGTGTGTGTTACAAAGAGATTTTTTGTCGTCTCGAAGACATTGTCATGACATCCTAACTCACCCCCAACTCACCAGTTATCATTCATTTTACGCAGTCCTCGGTATACCGGACCGTGAGGCGCAAACCTGAAATCTCTTTTCCTTTCACTTTCCTGAGATTCATGAGGACGTGGAGGAACTTTACAGAAGAAAAAAAATCAAGTAAGGCAATGAGTGGGAGACAAAAGACCAAAAGTGAAAACACAATGATGTTAACCAACAAGGGAACAGTGACAGTAATGTTAACCAGCCAGGGAACAATGACAGTGATGTGAACCAGCCAGGGAACAGTGACAGTTATGTTAACCAGCCAGGGAACAATTACAGTGATGTGAACCAGCCAGGGAACAGTGACAATCATGTTCACCAGCCAGGGAACAGTGACAGTCATGTTAACCAGCCAGGGAACAGTGACATGATGTTAACCAGCCAGGGAACAGTGACAGTAATGTTAACCAGCCAGGGAACAGTGACATGATGTTAACCAGCCAGGGAACAGTGACAGTGATGTTAACAATCCAGAGAACAGCGACAGTGATGTTAACCATCCAGGGAACAGTGACAATCATGTTCTCCCGCCAGGGAACAGTGACAGTGATGTTAACCAGCCAGGGAACAGTGACAGTTATGTTAACAAGCCAGAGAACAGAGACAGTGATGTTAACCAGCCAGGAACAGTGACAATCATGTTCTCCAGCCAGGAAACAGTGACAGTGATGTTAACCAGCCAGGAAACAGTGAGAATCATGTTAACCAGCCAGGGAACAGTGACAATGTTAAACATCCAGGGAACAGTGACGATGATGTTAACCATTCAGGGAACAGTGACGATGATGTTAACCAGCCAAGGAACAGTGACGATGATGTTAACCATTCAGGGAACAGTGACGATGATGTTAACCAGCCAAGGAACAGTGACGATGATGTTAACCATTCAGGGAACAGTGACGATGATGTTAACCAGCCAGGGAAAATGACAGTGATGTTAACCAGCCAGGGAACAGTGACAATCTTGTTAACCAGCCAGGGAAAATCACAGTGATGTTAACCAGCCAGGGAACAGTGACAACCATGTTAACCCGCCAGGAACAGTGACAATGTTAACCATCCAGGGAACAGTGATAATGATGTTAGCCACCCAGGGAACAGTGAAGATGATGTTAACCAGCCAGGGACCAATGACAATTTAACCATCCAGTGAACTGTGACGATCATGTTAACCAGCCAGGAACAATGACAATGTTAACCAGCCAGGGAACAGTGACGATGATATTAAGCAGCCAGGGAACAGTGACGATGATGATAACCAGCCAGGAACAGTGACGATGATGATAACCAGCCAGGGAACAGTGACGATGATGTTAACCAGCCAGGGAACAGTGACGATGATGTTAACCAGCCAGGAACAGTGACGATTATGTTAACCAGCCAGGGAACAGTGACGATGATGTTAACCAGCCAGGGAACAGTGACGATTATGTTAACCAGCCAGGGAACAGTGACAGTGATGTTAACCAGCCAGGGAACAGTGACGATGATGTTAACCAGCCAGGCAAAAGTGACAAACATGTTAACCAGCAAGGAAACAGTGACAAAGATGTTAGCCAGCCAGGGAACAGTGACAATGATGTTAACCAGCCAGGGAACAGTGGCAGTTATGTTTACCAGCCAGGGAACAGTGACAATGATGTTATCCAGCCAGGGAACAGTGACAAAGATGTTAACCAGCCAGGGAACAGTGACAATGATGTTAACCAGCCAGGGAACAGTGGCAACGATGTTAACCAGCCAGGAAACAGTGACAATGATGTTAACCAGCCAGGGAACAGTGACAGTGATGTTAACCAGCCACGGACAGTGACAATGATGTTAACCAGTCAGGAACAGTGACAATGATGTTAACCAGCCAGGGACAGTGACAGTGATTTTAACCAGCCAGGGAACAGTGACAATGTTAACCAGCCAGGGAACAGTGACAGTGATGTTAACCAGCCAGGGAACATTGACAGTGATGTTAACCAGTCAGGGAACAGTGACAGTGATCTTAACAAGCCAGGGAACAGTGACAGTTATGTTCACCAGCCAGGGAACAGTGACAATGATGTTAACCAGCCGGGGAACAGTGACAATGATGTTAACCAGCCGGGGAACAGTGACAGTGATGTTAACCAGTCAGGGAACAGTGACAATGATGTTAACCAGCCAGGGAACAGTGACAATGTTCACCAGCCAGGGAACTGTGACAGTTATGTTAACCAGCCAGGGAACAGTGACAATGATGTTAACCAGCCAGGGAACAGTGACAATGATGTTTACCAGACAGGGAACAGTGACAAAGATGTTAACCAGCCAGGGAACAGTGACAATGATATTAACCAGCCAGGGAACAGTGACAATGTTAACCAGCCAGGAACAGTGACAGTGTTAACCAGCCAGGAACAGTGACAATGTTAACCAGCCATGGAACAGTGACAATGATGTTAACAATCCAGAGAACAGTGACAGTTATGATAACCAGCCAGGGAACAGTGACAATGATGTTAACCAGCCAGGGAACAGTGACAATGTTAACCAGCCAGGGAACAGTGACAGTGATGTTAACCAGCCAGGGAACAGTGGCAATGATGTTAACCAGGCAGGGAACAGTGACAGTGATGTTAACCACCAGGTAACAGTGACAGTGATGCTAACCAGCCAGGGAACAATGACAATGTTAACCAGCCAGGGAACAGTGACAATGATGTTAACCAGCCAGGGAACAGTGACAATGATGTTAACCAGCCAGGGAACAGTGACAATGTTAACCAGCCAGGGAACAGTGACAATGATGTTAACCAGCCAGGGAACAGTGACAATGTTAACCAGCCAGGGAACAGTGACAATGATGTCAACCAACCAGGGAACAGTGACAATGTTAACCAGCCAGGAACAGTGACAATGATGTAAACCAGCCAGGGAACAGTGACAAAATAGCTTTTCGCGTCACGGAACTTCTAAAACCCAATTTCAACATTTGTCTTCGAAACTCGGAAAAAAAGTCAAAAATCCACATTCAGGCTGCGTTTTCTACTTCGGTTAAAGCAGTTAGAGCAGAGTAACTGAAGACAATCAATAAGCTTGAGCGTCAGAATACTCTCGTCAAGTTTGAACTCGATAAACATGTTCGATGACAGAGACAATTCTCGTGCGTGGTGGTGTGGAAAAAGAAATCAAAAAAAATGGGAGAGAAAAGTTCTTGGTATATTCAGTTCCATCAGCTGTAACGTGGAAGAGGAATATCTAGCTGTGGTGCACAGGATTGGGAAGAAGGCGCAGACATCAGGGACCAAGCCGCATGCAATTGTAGTAAAGTTTGTCTCCCGCACAGCCAAAGCAGCAGTTATGAAGCAGCCGGCCCAGTCGAACTCTTTCCCACACGGAGGGGTCTTCCTTAAAGACGACCTCACACGGCTGAGGTCATGGCTTCTGAATCTGAAGGCGGTCAAGAAGCAGGACAGTGTGGAGAGGGCTATAACGATGCCGCAGGGGAAGATCCGCTACTTCCTAAAGGAGAAGCCAGATGAGACACCGTACTGCTGGAGACGCTGGGTGACTTGTTTCACATGGGAATCGACTGCCCTGACCTGGTGGCGCTGGTCGTGCACACAGCTGCTCAGGGAAACGCTGGGAGCCGATGCGTTCGGCAACCTCCTATGTCATCTCCGTCAGCCTTTTCTCTGACTTGATTGTCAACCTCTTCATCTTATTCTTCATCATTTCATGACTTACTTATCTCCCCTCCCCTACCCCACCCAACCCTCACCGTCTTCTTCGGTATCTAATGAAAACAAGCATCAAGTGTCTTCTTCAGCGCCAATGTAAATGTCTTGAAGTTTTTGCAATGAAATATTCTGGGACTTGGCAATGGTTTGGCATTTCGTGAAGTCACTG